>OZ025252.1:31513347-31602032 GCA_964019135.1 Arenicola marina
GAAGATATATATCAACATACAGCGAACGACAGAAGAAGGTAATAATTTTTATGTAAAACCTTTGAAGTGAGCATTAAATGCGAACCATTTTGCACGTGTGTGACGATTGATGTGCGGAATGTTTGATCCCATATATCTCTTGTGGATTGGTATATTGGTATAGAACGCCACCATGGTTGAAACATTTATTGTACTAAACCTATCATCACAACATAAATCGGGGCTTATACTTACTTTGCGCAACATTTAACTTCACTTGTTATCCACACCTAACTATTTTGATCATATGATAATTAAGCAATGGTCCTATCACGTATTTTTTATGCTATTCCCTAACTTACGTCACGCATATGATTTCATATTAGTTCTTTAAAAAATTACATTATATATGCACTTAGGTCCTCTACCGATACAAAATGTATACGTGTAATGCTTTTCTTCACACTTGTGTTAACACATCTCATAACAGCGACAACTATAACAAGTATTTACTCAATCGTTTTTGTTTGGTTAACGATAGTGTAAATCCGCGTTGCATCCCTTGCTCCACAAGAGATATATGGGATCAAACATTCCGCACATCAATCGTCACACACGTGCAAAATGGTTCGCATTTAATGCTCACTTCAAAGGTTTTACATAAAAATTATTACCTTCTTCTGTCGTTCGCTGTATGTTGATATATATCTTCGAAATGATTGAAAAAGTTATTTTACTAAACCCGTCATCACTAAAGGAAGCAGCGCTTATTCTTACAAATATTTTGCTAACTGAAAACAAAATCACATAACAGAGTTTATTAAACATATCACTCGCTGTTCATACCTAACTACTCTGATTATATCTTAATTTAAACTCCTTCCTGTAAGTTATTATGTGGCTTCCCAACTTGCACTACGCAAGTTATGTCGCATTGGATCGTAAACAAATTACGCATTACATTTCCACCTAGTTTTTCGGCCAGTATACAATATTCATACACAAAAGTTTTCCATTTCTTCCGTTGTTCGTTGTATGTTGATCAAGAACTTCAACTTAATAGAATTTTTATTTTACTAAACCTATCATTGTTACATTAAGCACAGCTTAATTACTTGCCATGTACGATCGAAAAAAACATAAGACTACATGTTACATTAAACATGTTACTCATTTTTCCGTCCTACGTACACTGATCATACCGTTTCTTAGTAGTCTAACATATATTATAACCACGACACCTATACAGCGGGTTATTCTCTTAAAATTGGTAACTGCAGTGCAATCCAACTTTACACAACTTGCTTTGCAAAAGATCTATGTTCCGCCAAACCCGTCAAACGTCAATCGTGACACACGTGCAGCATGGTTCACATAAAATGTCTACTTGAATGTCATACATAAACATTGTTACTTTATTCCATAGTTCATTGTACTCTGATACATAACTTTAACATAATTGAAACAATCCTTTACATCATCACTACATAAACCCAAGGTTACCGGTATTAAGTATAGAAATGTACAGTATACACATGTATTCGTGTTATCATTGCCTACGGGTTCCACGAGTGTTACATAAATACGCAAACATGACATATGAAACACTGAATACATAAACTTATATTTTTCTTTCACGGTTGTCTTTCCCAAATGTGAAGTAAACTTGGTGACATATAAAAGATAAAACATGTAGAATGCTATTCATGCGTTTCATAATTGTCAAATGAGCTGCACGTATGCAACACATAATAACTTTTACTTGATGACATGAAAAATAAAACTTGCAAAGTACTTTCGTATTCGATTTGGTAATTATATGTTATTGCCTAAGTATTTCTCATTTGATCTTTAAAGCATTACACATTAAATTATTGCTAGAGGCTCTGCCGGTACAACAGCTATAAATAAAAGCCATTACTTTCGTTTATTGTTCACTGTATTGTGATGAATAACTTCACTCATCATTCAAACCTAACTACACTGATCATACCGTTTTCCATATTTGTCTCATCCCAGATTATAACAGTGACACCTATATCCTGTTATTGTCTGGTTCGTTGGCAAACTGCTGCGCAATCCAAATTTACACCACGTGCTTTGCAAAATGTCCATGTTCCCCCACACATTTTAGTGTAGCATAGTTTAAATTTAATGTTTACTACAATGCATACCCAATTATTACTTTATTTCATAGGTGGATGATACACAACTTCAATATCACCGTTGGATGATACAGAACTTCAATATCATAGAAACATTTTCCATTATTATTACTACATAAACCTGAGCTCCCTTGAATTGAATACCGAAATTTATAGTATACATATTTATTTTTTCAGGGTTGTCTATTAAGTACCCGAATGTGTCATAAAATATAAGCTTGATGATATATTAAAGGCCAAACGTAGAATGCTACCGATGTTTCATAATTGTCTAATGAGCTACATAAATGTTGCACATAACTTAGACTTTATGACATATGAAACATAAAACTTACAAAATACTTACATATTTGTTACACAATTGTCTAAGTATTGACCTAACGTACATAAAATATAAACTTGATTGCATATGAATCATCTAATACAAAAACTCATTACCATTGTCTGATCCTACTTATGCGAATGCTGTATAACATTTAATTTATAATTCAATGAAACATAAACTTATTTATTCCTAAAATCATTGCCGTATATTACACATAAATCTTTCAAATGAAATAAAACGTTTTAAGTATATCTTAACATCTTCAACCATAGCAGTACCACGCATATAGGTAGCAACACCTCATTCCTTCCTAACTTGATATCATTTATAAAAAATATAGCATGCAAGCATCTCCACTCCGAAAGGTGAATCCCCTCACCCACACGACTCATATCCTAACATTGACATTGCTAAAAATAGTGCACACACGCCCCTATTCTCTCTATCATAGTACCTATTCTCTAACCACCCAACTCTCTACTCCTCACCCCTCAACATAAGGTATTGTCCAAAAATAGAAAACGCATGTATGTCCCCTGCATCCTCTCTGAGATGGCAACATCACTGATTATTTCTGACCTAATTCCTGTGATCATACCGTTTCTTTTCACATTTGTTTCCACACAGTTATAACAAGGCCAGCTATAACCCGTTATTCTCTTAATCGTTGGTAAACTTTCAGCGCAATCTTAATTTACACCAAATTCTTTGCAAAACAAAAAATCTATGTTCCTCCGAACATTTTACGTGTAACATGGTTTAAATTCGATGTTCACTGGCAATACACACAGGATTATTACTTTATTTCATAGTTCATCGTAAGTTGATACATAACTTCAACATCCTGGAAACAATTCGCGTTATTATTGCCACATAAACGTAAGCTTCCTTGCATTAAATACCGAAATTTATAGTATACATAAGTATTTTTTGACGGTTGTCTATTAATTCCCGAATGTGGCATAAAATAGAAACTTGATGCTATATGAAAGGCTAAACATGCAAAATGTCGTTTCACTAGTGTCTAAGTATTGCCCCGAATGGAACATAGAACATGAACTTGATTGCCTGTGACGCATCTAATACACAAACTTATATAATAATGCTACATTTTTACCATTGTGTTATTCTAGTTATGCGAATTCATAATGTAATGAAACATAAACTTATTTTTTCCTATTATCATTGCAGTATGTTACACATACCTGTTTCATATTAAATAAAACGTTACCAATAAACCTTAACCACCATAGCACTACCCTGCGCCCAGAGGTAAAAACACCTCATTCCTCCCTACCCTGATATCATTTATAAAAATAGAGAAGGCAAGCATCAGCCCCAAATGTCCCCCTCAATGCTCCACACACCCGCCTCATTTCTTAATATTTATGTCGTTTCCTAAAATATAGTATACGCGCCCCAACCCCCTCCATCAACCACCCTCTCCTCATCGCCTCAACACTAAAAATTTAGCATGCGTGCATAACCACTCCACCCAAGCGGCTCTGTCTCTCACCATCTGTTCCCTGGGCCAATTACAACGTCGATATGGACAGAGGGGCATGGACACTTAATTTTCTCTAGCCAACTCAATGTAGGGAGTGGAAGAAACCAGTGGTGGGGATCTGACTCATTTCAGCTGTCTTTGGTAGAAATGTTCCGTCAGCAAATGACTTCACACAGCAGCCTCACTAGCTGTGTTGTGCAAACGTGTCAGTCAACCCGTCGCTCGCACTATGGTAGTCTAAGAACGGGCCTCATGCTTCGTAAAAGAGGATCGAGTATAAACTAACGGGTACATAAATCTTCGACAAACCCTCAAAGTAGTCTGATTAAACACTCAACACTATTGAAACGCCATTACATCGTAATCTTTAGACTGTCTCCATATCTCATCCAACGTACCTGATGCCCGACAAAACTATTAGTTATAAGTAAAACGAGCCTATCACTTCCTATTAAAGAGCTACATTTAAAAGTACCAACTACACAGAGAAGAACTTATAAACGCCAGAACTCATGTTCTTAATCGAAAACAGGGAACTCAATTCAATATGGTCTCGACATTATCGTCCGCGCACCCTCATCTCGAAATCCGATGAACAGCCAGCTGGGATGAACTGCGCACACCCCCATTATATCCACCCGCCTCCCCTCACCTTCAAGCCAAGAGACAAGCCTCAACACGCTTAGTGGTCACTAGTACTGGCTTTCCCTCGCTCAAAAGCTTCGGTGACTCCACTGGTTTGGGTAGCCTCTCAAATTAATGTATTGGTGTCCTTGGGGTGCGGGCGTAGGGGAGGCGGGCAGGCTGCTAGAGTACGTCCCTCACTCATAGGTGGTGGTAAAGAAGGGGCGACATGCTAAATAGGGGGGGGGGGCGCGGTGAACGCGGTGAATGCGGAAGAGGTGTAGGAAAAACGGTCAGACTAGGAGGGAGGGGAAAAAGGGGCTGAGGGAGGGCGACTAATTTTACAAGATAACTGCTGTCCTTGCAGTTATCTGCCGATGACACATCTTAACGTCACTACATGATTGTGAATACCGTTCACCGTCATGGTTGGGTGAGGGTAGGAGGGGATCGGCTTTCGGGGAGGGAGGGGCGGGGGCCGTAATATCGGGAGTTGGTCGGTGGATGAGGAACAAGGGGTTGGCGCCCTCTTACTGGGAGAGAAAAGAGTTATGACAGTTGTTTGATGAGTCAGTCTATTATTTCAATACTAATAAGCGCCTGTATTCTGTCCTCCTCAGGTAGTTTTTCATCTGCAAGCAATTAATACGTCGACCAGAAAGGTCAATGGGTTGAGCTCTACAACATAAACAACCAGCTGTCAAGTATTAATTGTCTTCTCTAACCGCTCCTCCCATGGCAGCTATAGGTGTAGGGATAACAGATTTGGAGGGAGGGGGAGAAAGGGGTATCGGGGCTAAGAGAGGGCGACTGATTTGACAAGATAATTATGGAACTACTGTCCTTGTAGTTAACCCGCGATGACTCATCCATGACGTCACTCCGTGATTGTGAAATGCCGTTCACTGTCATGGTACGGAGGGTGTAGTAAGGGGCCTAGCTAGTTGAATCGGAGGGGGGGGGGGGGGGGCAGTGGATGAGGTAGGGGGGTGGGGGCGTGAACAGGGGAGGGGAGGAAGGGTGATGTGCATAGGTGGGGGGGGGGGGTGAGTTGCCATTCACGCGCCAGGTGGCAATGGGAGACCGCCGCGCATTTGCGCCGGCAAAAGCGTTACCCCCAAGAAGCGTTACCCCCAAGGAAAGTTACATCAAACCGTGCCCCTTCCTACTACTTCCGCCTTTCTGAACACGCCACGCTGGGGGAAAGGTCCCCTGAACACGCCACGCTGGGGGAAAGCTCCCCTGCACACGCCACGCTGGGGAAAAGCTCCCCTGACAATTACAAGTGACATTTTTGTCTTTTGGAGTTTGCCTGCCTAAATATTAGTTTTCAAATAAAATAGGAATCGACCTCTTTGTGCGGCTCTGTAGGCCTATAGGGAAGCCGATGACGACCAAAAGAATAACTGGTCTGGGTAATGGCACACGGGCGCAGATTTCGTGCATATTTATTCGCCATATGAACCAGATAATACTACTCATACAGAAATTTTCCAAGAATAAATGCTGTGATCAAACTCACGGGCGCATATTTCTTGCATATTCTTGCACCATTTCAGACGAACACAGTTTGTTAACAACATGTCCACGATGAGTAGCTTTAAAACCATCTACAGCGTAATGTGTCATACGTTAGCGGCTTTTCTTCGTAAAGCGGCTAAACTGTTGACATGGGGTGGCGTTTTCATGGCCATCTTGCGGACGGAAAACAGCGCATGCGCAAAGCTCTATTAGCAGGCACACTGCCGACTCGGACGGGCTTTCTTGGCGGGCGCCATTTCATACCACCACAAAGGGAACCAGGGCGCCGGACAAGGGTTTTGGTCGCAGAGGTAAGTGGCTTCGTTGGCTGTAGCTTGACTGAGTCGAGGATCTATTAGCATCTGGCGACAGCCGTTGTCCATTGACACATGTGTTACCTGACAGTGGCCCTTCACCAGGTGCTTTGTCAAGTACACGGTCTCCAGCTGCTCTAGAGCTACGCCTGACAAACATGTTTTTGCCTTGAGACGACCGCCGAGGGCTTATTAGAGTCGGGACTCTCAGGGAAGTGAAGGGACATTATTAAGGCTTTATATTCAACCGGCAATATGTATTAACAGAGCTTTTTGTTTTACATTCCTTGCCTTGGACAACTACACAGGATGTTAAGGTTATATGTGCCCTTGTAGGCGTGTGTGTTTAGTTTATGTTATATTTATAAGTTTCGATGGTGGAACAATAAATTCTACTTTGGCATCTAGCCCAAGAAAGAAGTATTTTGCTTCCTTCAGACAAAAAGGTCTTCGTAAACACTCGCCCCCCTCCATAACCCCAAATCAAATGCTTCAGCCCTGAGGTTCAACCCTTATAGTCTTTATTGTCCCCACAAGATGGCTGGCGCAATCGTTACCAGGCAACGCAGCTGATTGTTACACGGTGCGGGCTGGTGCTGGTAGTTACCATGGAACAGATAATCCACATGTCGCCTCGAGAGACTGGCAGGACTTTTATGTCTTAGTGTTTATGTGTTTTTTATTCAGCTTTCCTAGCTGTGATAGCTTAATGTGCTTTATAACTCCACACGCCAGCCGCCGGGGCCAGACGACCACTGCAGAAGACAAGGGCTTCGTTCAAGAGTCAGGGAACTACATATTCTAGAGAGTCTAGCTGAGATAACAGTGCCCTATCTCAGGATTAAATTGCCTTTCCTCCTGTCATATGTAATGAAGCCAGTAGACGACGAGAATTGGAAGTGGGCTTTGGTAAGAAGTATTACTGGCCGCGTCATACCTTGTCTGAACAGCGTTCAAGCGTTAAAGCCAAACTGCAGCCTCCATCATAAAGAGACCAGATACATTACAGGAAATCGCCGGTCCGGCCTCTAAGGCTGCTTTACCGATTCATATAATACCCAAGTATCTATCCTTCAAATTACAACATTTTACGTCATGTCTGTAGCTCGCAATAAATTTTACCAGTGACCGGCAGCCGCGATTTCGCCGCATAACCAAGTGGCAGCCCTTTTTGGCGTAGCCATATAAATAAAGCTGCAGCAAAAATGAATAAGGTCACGGGCGTACTTTCTAGATTAAAGAACATTCTTCCGCTCCATATTCTAATCACCATCTATAATTCGTTAATTATATCACATTTATATTATTGTATACTTGTATGGGGTCACCAAATAGAAAGATTAAGTAAACTGCAGAAAAAAGTTATCAGAATAATAACAAATAGCAAATTAAATTCTCACACAGAACCGCTGTTTAAAGATTTGCGGCAACTAAAATTAAGAGACATACACAAACTGCAAGAACTGAAATTTTACCATAAATATGTTAATAATGAACTTCCCGTATACTTCCACCACGCCTGGTCGTTTCAAAGGATATCCGACATACACCACCACAACACCAGACAAAGGCACAATTTCCAAACCACGAAAATCAAACATAAACTTGCCGATCATTGCCTCAGGTACTCAATGCCAGAAATCTTGAATAATACCCCACAAATTATATTAAGTAAAACAACAACTCATACTCTAAAGGGATTCACACAGTATCTCAAGAAGAACATCATCGAAACATACACCTATGAATGTACCATACAGAACTGTTATGTTTGTTCACAACATGTTTAGCTATAATGTGACACATATACAGAAGCCTTACGTTATATGCCTTATGTTAAAATGATTTGCAGTTGTTTAATTTATATTTCGTTATTTCGTTCATACCTTATCATATCAAATTAAGCTTTCTTTTCTTTTTTTGAGATGGGTTCCATGACATCGATATTTATGTCTTAATGGGACTCTCCTCGGCCAATGCCACTTTGTATCCGGTATTAGTGTAACATTATTTTGTTCCCATATATGCGTCTCATTTTATTATCATGTACTGTTTATCATCGTGTATTCCTTGAAACATGGCATTGGTTAAATAAATGATATTCTCTCGCTCGCTTTGGAGGTGTGTCGGTGATTGACCATTCAGAAAGCGATACTCTAATTTTATTAAAACCGGAAATGACGCCTACTTTGTGAACACAAGAGCGCGTGATCATAGCATATATAAATAGCTGCGATTTCTAACTTCAATCAAGGGTTTTTTACGGAGACAGTCGTTGCAAGAGATATACCAATATGTTTTGATGCTATTTTTCTACGAAACACTAAGATCATGGTCTGCTGCGCGGCCTGGAACTGCCACAATTCATCCGTAAATCGCGGTCCTGATCTCTCGTTTCACGCGTTTCCCCTGAAGGCCCCTGAGGTTCCCTCCGCGAGATAACCTCCAGTTCTAACGTAAGGCGGCGCCACAGGAAGGGTCACAATATACGTCATTTGCTCTGGCAAAATGGCGCGCTGTTCGACATTGATGGGGGCGGGTTGCCTTAATGTGGTTATCCTTACAAGTCGGCCGAAACGAAGCGTTAACACTCGCTAATTTAATTTTAAGATGTAAACTTAATCTCGATTAGATTAGGTTGGATGGACACCCGCTTGAAATATTCTGTTATGACTCCAATATTTTATCACTCTGCTATGGCTCCAATATTGTATTACTCTGCCATAGCTCCAATATTTGATTACTCTGCTATGACCCTAATATTTGATTACTCTGCTATGGCTTCAATATTTGATTACTCTGCTATGGCTTCAATATTTCATTAGTCTGCTATGGCTTCAATATTTTATTACATTGCTATGGCTTCAGTATTTTATTACTCTGCTATGGCTCTAATATTGTATTACTCTGCTATGGCTCCAATATTTTATTACTTTGCTAGGGCCCCAATATTTGATCACTCTGCTATGGCTCCAATATTGTATTAGTCTGTTATGGCTTCAATATTTGATTACATTTCTAGGGCTTCAGTATTTTAGGATTCTGCTATAGGTTCAACATTTTGATTAGTCTGCTATGGCTTCAATATTTTATTAATCTGCTATGGCTTCGATATCTCATTACTCTGCTATGGCTTCAATATTTTATTCATCTGCTATGGTTCCAATATTGTATTACTGGGATATGGGTCCAATAATTGTATTACTCTGTTAGTTGTTAGCATGTACATGTGTATATCCACTGACATATTGAAGGATCACGATGTTGGCAAATAAAACGGCTACGCACATATTAGGGCAAAAGTAAATAATAGTCCATAATAAATTTTAATAGTGTGCCATTTATTGCAAAATTAAATTGCAACAACCATAGGCCGGGGGGGGGGGGGCAACCATAGGCAGGGGGAGGGACAACCATAGGCAGGGGGAGGGCCAACCATAGGCCGGGGGAGGGCCAACCATGGGTCGGGGGAGGGACAACAATGGGCAGGGGGAGGGCCAGCCATAGGCCTCAGTCACTAAACCATCTGGTCGGGGTGTCACCTTCTGGCCTCAGTCACTATATCATCTGGTCAGGGTGTCAGCCTCTGGCCTCAGTCACTATATCATCTGGTCGGGGTGTAAACCTCTGGCCTCAGTCACTATATCATCTGGTCGGGGTGTCAGCCTATGGCCTCAGTCACTATATCATCTGGTCGGGGTGTCAACCTCTGGCCTCAGTCAATATATCATCTGGTCGGGGTGTCAGCCTATGGCCTCAGTCAATATATCACCTGGTCGGGGTGTCAACCTCTGGCCTCAGTCACTATATCATCTGGTCGGGGTGTCAGCCCATGGCCTCAGTCATTATATCATCTGGTCGGGGTGTCAGCCTATGGCCTCAGTCATTATATCATCTGGTCGGGGTGTCAGCCTCTGGGCTAAGTCAATATATCAACTGGTCGGGGTGTCACCCTCTGGCCTCAGTCACCAGATCATCTGGTCGGGGTGTCAGCCTCTGGCCTCAGTCACTATAGCATCTGGTCGGGGTGTCAACCTATGGCCTCAGTCATTATATCATCTGGTCGGGGTGTCAGCCTATGGCCTCAGTCATTATATCATCTGGTCGGGGTGTCAGCCTCTGGCCTCAGTCAATATATCATCTGGTCGGGGTGTCAGCCTCTGTCCTCAGTCACAATATCATCTGGTCGGGGTGTCACCCTCTGGCCTCAGTCACTGTATCATCTGCTCGGGGTGTCAGCCTCTGGCCTCAGTCAATATATCATCTGGTCAGGGTGTCAGCCTCTGGCCTCAGTCACTGTATCATCTGGTCGGGGTGTCAACCTCTGGCCTCAGTCAATATATAACCTGGTCGGGGTGTCAGCCTCTGGCCTCATTCAATATATCATCTGGTCGGGGTGTCAACCTCTGGCCTCAGTCAATATATCACCTGGTCGGGGTGTCAGCCTCTGGGCTCAGTCAATATATCACCTGGTCGGGGTGTCAGCCTCTGGCCTCAGTCAATATATCATCTGGTCGGGGTGTCAGCCTCTGTCCTCAGTCACAATATCATCTGGTCGGGGTGTCACCCTCTGGCCTCAGTCATTATATCATCTGGTCGGGGTGTCAGCCTATGGCCTCAGTCAATATATCACCTGGTCGGGGTGTCAGCCTCTGGCCTCAGTCACTATATCATCTGGTCGGGGTGTAAACCTCTGGCCTCAGTCACTATATCATCTGGTCGGGGTGTCAGCCTCTGGCCTCAGTCACTATATCATCTGGTCGGGGTGTCAGCCTCTGGCCTCAGTCACTATATCATCTGTTCGGGGTGTCAACCTCTGGCCTCAGTCAATATATTACCTGGTCGGGATGTCAGCCTCTGGCCTCAGTCACTAGATCATCTGGTCGGGGTGTCACCCTCTGGCCTCAGTCACAATATCATCTGGTCGGGGTGTCACCCTCTGGCCTCAGTCATTATATCATCTGGTCGGGGTGTCAGCCTATGGCCTCAGTCAATATATCACCTGGTCGGGGTGTCAGCCTCTGGCCTCAGTCACTATATCATCTGGTCGGGGTGTAAACCTCTGGCCTCAGTCACTATATCATCTGGTCGGGGTGTCAGCCTATGGCCTCAGTCACTATATCATCTGGTCGGGGTGTCAACCTCTGGCC
Source organism: Arenicola marina (assembly GCA_964019135.1). NCBI lineage: Eukaryota > Metazoa > Annelida > Polychaeta > Arenicolidae > Arenicola > Arenicola marina. The sequence goes on from OZ025252.1 coordinate 31,524,933, forward strand.
TCAGTCACTATATCATCTGGTCGGGGTGTCAGCCTCTGGCCTCAGTCACTATATCATCTGGTCGGGGTATCAGCCTATGGCCTCAGTCACTATATCATCTGGTCGGGGTATAAACCTCTGGCCTCAGTCATTATATCATCTGGTCGGGGTGTCAGCCTATGGCCTCAGTCACTATATCATCTGGTCGGGGTGTCAACCTCTGGCCTCAGTCACTATATCACCTGGTCGGGGTGTCAGCCTCTGGCCTCAGTCACTATATCATCTGGTCGGGGTGTCAGCCTCTGGCCTCAGTCACTATATCATCTGGTCGGGGTGTCAGCCTATGGCCTCAGTCACTATATCATCTGTTCGGGGTGTCAACCTCTGGCCTCAGTCAATATATTACCTGGTCGGGATGTCAGCCTCTGGCCTCAGTCACTAGATCATCTGGTCGGGGTGTCACCCTCTGGCCTCAGTCAATATATCACCTGGTCGGGGTGTCAACCTCTGGCCTCAGTCACTATATCATCTGTTCGGGGTGTCAACCTCTGGTCTCAGTCAATATATTACCTGGTCGGGATGTCAGCCTCTGGCCTCAGTCACTAGATCATCTGGTCGGGGTGTCACCCTCTGTCCTCAGTCACTATATCATCTGTTCGGGGTGTCAGCCTCTGGCCTCAGTCAATATATCATCTGGTCGGGGTGTCAGCCTCTGGCCTCAGTCACTATATCATCTGGTCGGGGTGTCAGCCTCTGGCCTCAGTCACTATATCATCTGGTCGGGGTGTCCGCTTCTGGCCTCAGTCACTATATCATCTGGTCGGGGTGTCACCCTCTGGCCTCAGTCACTATATCACCTGGTCGGGGTGTCAGCCTATGGCCTCAGTCACTATATCACCTGGTCGGGGTGTCAGCCTCTGTCCTCAGTCACCCTATCATCTGGTCGGGGTGTCACCCTCTGGCCTCAGTCACTATATCACCTGGTCGGGGTGTCAGCCTCTGGCCTCAGTCAATATATCATCTGGTCGGGGTGTCAGCCTCTGTCCTCAGTCACCCTATCATCTGGTCGGGGTGTCACCCTCTGGCCTCAGTCACTATATCATCTGGTCGGGGTGTCAGCCTCTGGCCTCAGTCACTATATCATCTGGTCGGGGTGTCAACCTCTGGCCTCAGTCACTGTATCATCTGGTCGGGGTGTCAGCCTCTGGCCTCAGTCACTATATCATCTGGTCGGGGTGTCAACCTCTGGCCTCAGTCACTGTATCATCTGGTCGGGGTGTCAGCCTATGGCCTCAGTCACTATATCATCTGGTCGGGGTGTCTACTTCTGGCCTCAGTCACTATATCATCTGGTTGGGGTGTCAACCTCTGGCCTCAGTCACTATATCACCTGGTTGGGGTGTCAACCTCTGGCCTCAGTCACTATATCACCCGGTCGGGGTGTCAGCCTCTGGCCTCAGTCAATATATCATCTGGTCGGGGTGTCAACCTCTGGCCTCAGTCACTATATCACCCGGTCGGGGTGTCAGCCTCTGGCCTCAGTCACTATATCACCCGGTCGGGGTGTCAGCCTCTGGCCTCAGTCAATATATCATCTGGTCGGGGTGTCAACCTCTGGCCTTGGTCACTATATCACCTGGTCGGGGTGTCAACCTCTGGCCTCAGTCACTATATCACCCGGTCGGGGTGTCAGCCTCTGGCCTCAGTCAATATATCATCTGGTCGGGGTGTCAACCTCTGGCCTTGGTCACTATATCACCCGGTCGGGGTGTCAGCCTCTGGCCTCTGACAACGGAGTCAGGTCACCTGGTGTATTTGTCGCAATCACTTTATTATGCTAAGGTTCGGACAGGATATGGAAGACGTGCTGAGCCAATCGAACCAATGCCAAATGCAGGTCATCTCCTGATACAACAGCGAGCAGCGGGTTCGGCCTTCCCCCTAATTATTAAGCGTAATCGACCTGTGGGGACAGTGGTGGGCGTGGTTGTGGGTGTTGGCGTGGGTTGGGCGTGGGCGTGCGATGGGTTTGGGGGAGGGGGGGTGGGGCGGTGGGGTTAGGGTTTGGGGCCTTGGGTATGAGCGTTAAGATCGGGGTGGACGTGGGTGTGGGTGAGGGCTTGGGTATGATGGTGTGGGTGAAGGTGTGGATGTGGGGGTGCGGGGAGGGTGTTGATGTGGGGGTGCTCGGAGGGTGTGGGTGTGGGTGTGCGGGGAGGGTGTGGATGTTGGGATGCCGGGAGAGTGTGGATGTAGGGGTGCTGGGAGGATGGGGTGTGGGGATGTGTGGGTGAGGACCTGAGTGTGGGGGTGCGGGAAGGGTGTGGATGTGAGGGTGCGGGGAGATCATTAACTCGAGGTGCAGTTATTAAGCGATTGTGGGTATTAGACGGCTTCAGCCCCCACAGCGCCACTGAGCACTGAGCTCATTAATTATAGAAGGCTCTAATCATATTTAGTTCATCCTGCCATCTGAACGGGCATGGAGCAGGCCTCGTCACGCGACGGCAGGGAAAGGGCCAACCATAGGCAGGGGGAGGACCTACCATGGGGGGGAAGGGGAGGGAGGGCCAACCATCGGCAGGGAGAGGGCCAATCATAGGCAGGGGAGAGCCAACCATAGGCAGGGAGAGGGCCAACCATAGGCAGGGAGAGAGCCAACCATAGGCAAGGGGACGGCCAACCATAGGCAAGGGGAGGGCCAACCATGGGCAGGGAGAGGGCCAACCATAGGCAGGGGGACGGCCAACCATAGGCAGGGAGAGGGAGGGCCAACCATAGGCAGGGAGAGGGCCAACCATAGGCAGGGAGAGGGCCAACCGTTAACAGGGAGAGGGTCAACCATAGGCAGGGGGAGAGCCAACCATGGGCAGGGAGAGGGCCAACCATAGGCAAGGGGAGGGCCAACCATAGGCAGGGAGAGGGAGGGCCAACCATAGGCAGGGGCAGGGTCAACCATAGGCAGGGAGAGGGCCAATCGTAAGCAGGGAGAGGGTCAACCATAGGCAGGGGGAGGGTCAACCATAGGCAGGGGGAGGGCCAACCATGGGCAGGGAGAGGGCCAACTATAGGCAAGGGGAGGGCCAACCATAGGCAGGGAGAGGGAGGGCCAACCATAGGCAGGGGCAGGGTCAACCATAGGCAGGGAGAGGGCCAACCGTAAGCAGGGAGAGGGTCAACCATAGGCAGGGGGAGGGTCAACCATAGGCAGGGAGAGGGAGGGCCAACCATAGGCAAGGAGAGGGCCAACCATAGGCAGGGAGAGGGCCAACCATAGGCCGGGGGAGGGCCAACCATAGGCAGTGGGAAGGCCAACCATAGGCAGGGAGAGGGCCAACCATAGGCAGGGAGAGGGCCAACAATAGGCAGGGGGAGGGCCAACCATAGGCAGGGGGAGGGCCAATCATAGGCAGGGGGAGGGCTAACCATAGGCATTGGGAAGGCCAACCATAGGCAGGGGGAGGGAGGGCCAACCATAGGCAGGGAGAGGGCCAACCATAGGCAGGGAGAGGGCCAAGCGTTAACAGGAAGAGGGTCAACCATAGGCAGGGGGAGGGCCAAACATGGGCAGGGAGAGGGCCAACCATAGGCAGGGAGAGGGCCAACCATAGGCAGAGGGAAGGCCAATCGTAAGCAGGGGGAGAGCCAACCATAGGCAGGGAGAGGGCCAACCATAGGCAGGGACAGGGCCAATCATAGGCAGGGACAGGGCCAATCATAGGCAGGGGGAGAGCCAACCATAGGCAGGGAGAGGGCCAACCATAGGCAGGGACAGGGCCAATCATAGGCAGGGGGAGAGCCAACCATAGGCAGGGAGAGGGCCAACCATAGGCAGGGAGAGGGCCAACCATAGGCAGGGAGAGGGCCAATCATAGGCAGGGGGAGAGCCAACCATAGGCAGGGAGAGGGCCAACCATAGGCAGGGAGAGGGCAAACCATAGGCAGGGGGAGGGCCAACCATAGGCAGGGAGAGGGCCAATCATAGACAGAGGGAGAGCCAACCATAGGCAGGGAGAGGGCCAACCATAGGCAGGGAGAGAGCCAACCATAGGCAAGGGGACGGCCAACCATAGGCAAGGGGAGGGCCAACCATGGGCAGGGAGAGGGCCAACCATAGGCAGGGGGACGGCCAACCATAGGCAGGGAGAGGGAGGGCCAACCATAGGCAGGGAGAGGGCCAACCATAGGCAGGGAGAGGGCCAACCGTTAACAGGGAGAGGGTCAGCCATAGGCAGGGGGAGGGCCAACCATAGGCAGGGAGTGGGAGGGCCAACCATAGGCAGGGGCAGGGTCAACCATAGGCAGGGAGAGGGCCAACCATAGGCAGGGACAGGGCCAATCATAGGCAGGGGGAGGGTCAACCATAGGCAGGGGGAGGGCCAACCATGGGCAGGGAGAGGGCCAACCATAGGCAAGGGGAGGGCCAACCATAGGCAGGGAGAGGGAGGGCCAACCATAGGCAGGGGCAGGGTCAACCATAGGCAGGGAGAGGGCCAACCGTAGGCAGGGAAAGGGTCAACCATAGGCAGTGGGAGGGTCAACCATAGGCAGGGAGAGGGAGGGCCAACCATAGGCAAGGAGAGGGCCAACCATAGGCAGGGAGAGGGCCAACCATAGGCCGGGGGAGGGCCAACCATAGGCAGTGGGAAGGCCAACCATAGGCAGGGAGAGGGCCAACCATAGGCAGGTAGAGGGCCAACAATAGGCAGGGGGAGGGCCAACCATAGGCAGGGAGAGGGCCAATCATAGGCAGGGGGAGGGCTAACCATAGGCATTGGGAAGGCCAACCATAGGCAGGGGGAGGGAGGGCCAACCATAGGCAGGGAGAGGGCCAACCATAGGCAGGGAGAGGGCCAAGCGTTAACAGGGAGAGGGTCAACCATAGGCAGGGGGAGGGCCAACCATGGGCAGGGAGAGGGCCAACCATAGGCAAGGGGAGGGCCAACCATAGGCAGGGAGAGGGAGGGCCAACCATAGGCAGGGGCAGGGTCAACCATAGGCAGGGAGAGGGCCAACCGTAAGCAGGGAGAGGGTCAACCATAGGCAGGGGGAGGGTCAACCATAGGCAGGGGGAGGGCCAACCATGGGAAGGGAGAGGGCCAACCATAGGCAAGGGGAGGGCCAACCATAGGCAGGGAGAGGGAGGGCCAACCATAGGCAGGGGCAGGGTCAACCATAGGCAGGGAGAGGGCCAACCGTAAGCAGGGAGAGGGTCAACCATAGGCAGGGGGAGGGTCAACCATAGGCAGGGAGAGGGAGGGCCAACCATAGGCAAGGAGAGGGCCAACCATAGGCAGGGAGGGGGCCAATCATAGGCCGGGGGAGGGCCAACCATAGGCAGTGGGAAGGCCAACCATAGGCAGGGAGAGGGCCAACCATAGGCAGGGAGAGGGCCAACAATAGGCAGGGGGAGGGCCAACCATAGGCAGGGGGAGGGCCAATCAAAGGCAGGGGGAGGGCTAACCATAGGCATTGGGAAGGCCAACCATAGGCAGGGGGAGGGCCAACCATAGGCAGGAGGAGGGCCAACCATAGGCACGGAAAGGGCCAACCATAGGCAGGGGGAGTGCCAAACATAGGCAGGGGGGGGGTGCAACCATAGGCAGGGAGAGGGCCAACCATAGGCAGGGAGAGAGCCAACCATAGGCAGGGAGAGAGCCAACCATAGGCAGTGGGAAGGCCAACCATAGGCAGGGAGAGAGCCAACCATAGGCAGTGGGAAGGCCAACCATAGGCAGGGAGAGAGCCAACCATAGGCCAACCACAGGCACCCATTCTATCTGTGACCCTCTTTACCTGTACCTGACTCCCTCCCTCCCCCCTTCCCTTGCCTCCCACACCTTATCGCACTCCCACCCACGCTCCCTCACGCTCAAACCTGTCCCTCTCTGTATATAACCCCCCCCTCCCCTTCTCGCACTCCCACCCACCCTCCCTCACGCTCAAACCTGTCCCTCTCTGTATATAACCCCCCCTCCCCTTCTCGCACTCCCACCCAGTCCCCCCTCACGCTCAAATCTGTCCCTCTCTGTATATAACCCCCCCTCGCTCCCTCCCCTTTTTGCACTCCCACCCCCCCTCCCCTTTTCGCACTCCCACCCACCCTCCTTCTCGCTCAAACCCGTCCCTCGCTGTATATACCCCCCCCCCACCCTCACCCATCCTTACCATCCCTATCGGTCGCGGTCATTCACATCTGCGGCATGGAACACAGCATGGTATCATGGTAATGGCCTTTTTCTGATCCCAGGGCATTTCATTCTGCATATTTCATAAGCGCTGGAACCAGTATTGTGCGTGTTCTGTGTGCATGACTAGAGCACATGGTTATAAATCATAAAATCAGCCTTACTGGGCAACCCAAGTCCTGTCAGGGGCGTGTCAGGCCGGTCTGTCATAACCCGTCGGTATTTAAAGTATTCCCTCACTTCAATCCCCAATTACGGGAGCTATGATCGGTTGAAAAGGGTGTAAGTAAATGTTTAATCTTCCTTGTTCCCTGTCATGTGTGGCATCGCGGCTTAGCCCCCCAATTATCGCTACTAATGTTGTTGGATCACATGCATAGTCTTTAGCCGGCTACGGAGCTTAGTCGGGTATAATTGCCCATTATTTACATGACAGCATCAGCAGGCAATACAAGCCGCGTAAGACTAAGCTGACTAATTAAGCGCGTTTTATAAGCAAAAAAGCTGCTTTTTAGTCGGCACTAAGACCAGAGAGAACCATTTATTTTTAGACTGGATGTTTCCTCGAAATAGCGTCACGCCCACTGTATACGCCTACTGTATAACAATTATATCATATATGTCGGAGGTGGATCCATGAAATTGAAAAGGGGAGTCTATTATAACTTGCGACCCGGGGGGGGGGGTATGCCAGATAGCGTTCTTCCTCAAAAAGGGGAGGGGGACCTCCTGGACCCCCCTGGATCCGCCCTTGTATGTCCAGTATGAGAGCATGTCCGAGCTACTCGCATTGTCGCGATCTCACCCTGGCGACAACCTCCACGTGGTGGTGTGGCGAGGACACGTGGGGCCCGGTGAATTAGTGCAATGGTTGCCACAACGACTCGCTGAGGTATACTGGAAGGTGAATGAAACATACATGACGACGGCAAGGAGTATGTCCGTTCCTCGGGAATGGACTATTCATTTCAGTGTGAACTGGGAATGAGGAAAATAATTCTTCGTGAACTGAGAATGAGGAAAATAATTCTTCGTGAACTGGGAATGAGGAAAATAATTCTTCGTGAATGAGGAAAATAATTCTTCGTGAACTGGGAATGAGGAAAATAATTCTTCGTGAACTGGGAATGAGGAAAATAATTCTTCGTGAACTGGGAATGGGATGTTAGCCGACCGTCGTGATCGAAGACGCCATTAATCGTGAACTGGGAATTTTAATATTAAATAACCGTGAAATGGGAAATAGCCAATTTATATCATGTATCCGCCTCTTCCATTGTATACGGGGACTTCTCCTTTTAATTTATCGTGACCTGGGAATAAAGAATTGTATTCTTTGTGACTTGGGAACACGAACCCCCTTGCCCCCCCACCCCCCCATATATGGATGCCTGGTGGCGAAGAGACTTGGTGATTCAATTAATGTCTTGATTATGCCATTATACATTATGCGAGGCAGAGGGGTGAGTGAGGGAGGGAGGGTGAATAAGAGAGATACCCCATCAAGCACACAACGTTCGCACAAGGTTGGTTTTTGGTTGTGGTCACGTCGTCTTCAAGTTAACGTCAGGATAACGTTGTCGTATCGTTTTTCGCAAACACTGAACTAATATTTTCTAACCTATATTATATAAACATAAAACCTTTTCCATGTGTAGTGACTAATATCAATTTGCTGCGTGTAGCAGTTGTTATAATTACAAAATGGTGAGAAGTTGGTACTGGACGTTTTCACAACGTTAGGACAAAGTTACCTGAAAAATCACATATCATGAAAACAATTTCATGAAAACAACAGTTTTCGACACGGTGACACGGCGATTTTTTAAGCCGACAACACGACATTGGGGCTGCATTAAAATCGGACATGGCTACCCCCTCTCATGGGTCATATTAGTAAGCGTAACATCACTGTGAATCGAATTACTTTGCAACAATTAATGTTTCTTTCAAGCTGTTATCCGCCATTATTCTTCCCACAATGGTGTATGCATCCAAAGTCCGAGGTGCTACGACTTTTATATTTCGTGTGTGTGTTTGTCAATGTGTTATAGGATTCTCAACACAAACGCCAAACTCAACCGCCTATTGTACATGTGAACATGTTCAGTTTGGGTGAAAAAAGTCCAGAATTAATCGGAGACAAGATATCCCAAACAATGTCACGCATTTCTCGTGCCTTGCCTGTCACGCACTTCTCAGACAATAAAATGAATGTGGCAAATATGGACACTTTCGTTTCGTTACAATTTCGGTGCAGTCTGGCAGTGTCAAAGCCTGGGTTACACGAGATGAGTTTCACCAAGACAGATTAGTTGATATAGCTGAAGAAAATGGTCAGGTAGTTTATTAAGTCGTATATGGAATACTGAAAAATATCTCGATATGATGATCCATAGTATGCGTAATTAGAACGTGCTTTCAAGACTACGATGTTGTGTTCCAGGGGCGGATCTAGGGGGGGGGGGGGGGGTACGGGGGTTGCAACCCCCCCCCTTGGGAACCTGAACATACACTGTTAAAGTCGGCTTCTCCGAGCACCCCCCCCGCTCCGGTCGCAAGTTTTTCAGAGAGCACACTCCACCCCCGGTCGGAAGTTTTCAGAGAGCAACCCCCCCCCCACCCTTGGCAAATTCCTAGATCCACCCCTGTGTTCATCATGCCGCAATACAACGTTCAAGTGGAGACAAGTCAAACAACTTTTATCTATTCAGGCCTGCCTCACAGCTATTGAAGGTGAATACGCGTCTCCCCAAGGGCAACAGATATATAAGGACCCCCCCCCCTCCCCTGCCAGTGAAATAGCGGCTGCTTTCTAAACAAGTATACATCCATTGTTAAAGCAATCTTTTCATGCAATCCAAGGTAAAGCGTTCTGGCTTGACCAAAGTTATTTCAAACGCATATCGTCGCTTATAATATTAACGTTGCATATCGAGCTGACCGTTACAACGGGTGCACCAAAATAAACTTTTTGTACTTGAATGTCTAAATGGGTTTTTGTTGCAAGTGAAAGGTTGCTCGATGGGTCAAACGATCGAAAGAAAGGGAAACGGCCATTTAGACCTGATTCACTCCCCCGCCTTTGAGCACCTGCTGACTTTGAGGTTAAAAAATTCCACACACAGTGTCAACGGCCGCCGGCAAGGGTAAGTGTCGCTCTAGACGCTTTGTTGTCAGACATAGTTTAGGACTAGGACGCCTCCTGTCGGTGGGACCGGTAAACAACATGTGTACACACGTGTATGACGTATCACCACGGGCACAAGTTTTCACATTTGTGGAGGGAAAAGTGAAACGATGGTGATGCATGGGGGCCCTGCTTCTCCGGCCTCAACATACGTCTATGGTTATTGGACACACCATGTACCATGGTACAAAAGGTGCGGACGGTAATCCTAGGCCTAACACTGCCATAGGCGAGTAGACACAAGGGAAATGCTACGCTGAGTTTTGTCTTTGTGTTCACCACACTATGCCACCAGTGTCAGCTGCTGCGTAATTAGGTTCCTAAAACGGCAAATAGTCGGCCACATATCCACACAGCTCCATGAACCCTTGGCATTGCCCCCATATGACCTTATACGTTCCACTCACATATCCCCATCTCTATGGTCCCTGACGTTGGTTTAATAGCGACCTTATCGCTCATTCGATCCATCCCGCCATTCATACGCGACCAATAATACCCGTTCACACCTTGTCACATAACATGCGGCTTTGTCACAGAAATTAATGTCACGGCAGCCCACATTCCGTGTATTCGAATCCGAGATAAATTATCGCTAACATTTTAATAGTCGCAAGAAAACCAGGGCGTATGTTATCGCTTGTGTTGCACCGGGAAATGTCCGGCGTGATATGAGAGTTGGACATCCGATGCCCAATACCTGCACCAGTACCTGGTATGTGCAGGTGCTCGTAGGGCGCGTGCGAGATCGACCGGGGCGCATTATGATCAAATCCGCATTTGTTCGCGGGCATATGTCACTGCTGCATCATCGGCGGCGTTGTGAATGCTTACAAGTAGTGGACAGACGTTATTTTCGATTTTTCACACTTTTTTTGCCAGTGCTGATATCAAACCTGGATGTGTGGCTAATAAATTGACAAAAATGCTAACGGAGAAGGAGAAGGATTGGTTTAGGGGGGTGGGGGGTGGGGGGGGGGCAGATTGATACAGAGCAGGTAGAGGGATTGGGATTCAGAAAGAGAGTGAGGTTGGGATGAAGAACGGAAGTGAGATTAGGGAGGACAAGGGGGAGTGAGCAGGGTAGAAGAGGGACAGAGAGAGGTAGAGGGAGAGAGAGAGAGAGAGAGAGCGAGGGTGACGGGGGAAGAGAGGCAGAGGGGGAATGGAATGTTGGTGTTTTAGGCCACTTTTGTGCACATACAGGCTAAATTGGGCCAAGGAACCTCCCGAGACGATGAAGGATGAAGAAATGAAACATGCCCCAGATTAGGTGCCCGAGCCCGGATTCGAACCCAGGACCTATTGATCTGCGGTCTAGTGCGCTAACCACTACACCAGGGAGGCCCCCCCCCAGGATATATAGAGAGAAGGGAGGAGACTGTGCGGGACCCTTCAGGCTATGATCAGTGCTATAGGCCCAGCTGGCACCCAGCGGGCGAGCAGAACTCGGTGAGCTCCTCCCCCACGCCTCAGCTCCGGACAAGGAGAAAAGAGCAAACAAATCGAAGCCCTTTTAATTTCTCCGAATGCAGCGTCTCAGAAAAAAAAACCAACCGGTTTCTCCGCTCTTCATCGCATTCAGCAATTGTCTCGAGCGATACTCCATCCATTATTCACATTCCACCCAATATCTCACACCGGTTCCAACCTCCAGGGAGCGACAAGCAATCTACAACATGAACCCCCAATCGGGCTATTGTTATCCCAAAGTCTGAGGCGGGATCGACAACTGTTACCACCAAGCCATATATCATCCAGTGAGAAGGAGGGGCAAGGGTGGAGCGGGGTAGGAGGGGAGTGGGGGGGGGGGGGGGGGACCGCGACAGGGCCTTTGGAGCCATGGCCAGAGCCATTTAGAGCCATTGCTCTAAAGGCCATGGCCCTCTCGCTCGATGTGCTGAACAATTCCAGGGCAAGTTTTTTAGTCCCTGTGATTTCCAGCCCAAGTCGCAGTTACCCAAGTAGGCCTATATGTGACATGACATGGCGGTAAAAGTGTATGCGGGTTACGCCACTGTGCTGTCACTACACAAGTATGGGCGACCACGCTCCTCCACTGTTTACATGTTGTTGAAATCGCATATGTGAAGCTCGTCATCCGGCAAGTATCATTCTCTGACCAACATTGAAAGTATTTCTAAACGAAAATGATGCAGTTGAGTCCCTTTTTTACAGATACAAATATACAGCATGCAACAAAGGATAAATGGATCTACTGTTAAATACCATGTTTGCCAGATTAGATGTTTTGCGATGTTAGATGTTTTGCGACGTATTATGTTTTGCCAGATTATAGGTGTTTTTCTAGATCATTTGTCGGGGATTGCGACTTTCTTGTGTACTACGTCATCAAATACGACCGTCATTGTTGTTTTGGGCCTTTTAGTATGAACACAGATATAGAAACACGTACATCCAATACATAACCCAAATAGGCTCAGATCATCTGTCCATTCAAACGGAAAGTAAACAATGTATACTTGGCAAATTGTTGTATGAGCTTGAGCACATGTCGTGGGCCGTGAGCGAGACCCCCCTCCCCCCACCCCCCCACCCCCCACACCGTGCCCCGAGCGTACCTGCCGCCTGCCACCCTGGCAATGCTGGGGGCATCCGATGGCGCATCCTTCACAATTACTCTGTCGCGTGCCACGTAAGATCGAACAGCTGAGTTAAGCAGACGCCGGCCACCCACTTAACGTTGCTAAGTGAGTTATCAGGCAGTATTGTAGGCAAGCCCCTCTGCCAGGCGAGCTACTCCGACCGCGCGGCCACAGCTCCATGAATGGGGCCAGGTGTCACGTGCTCCACGTGTTCCGGAAATGAAATGTTGGTGTTTTAGGCCACTTTTGTGCACATACAGGCTAAATTGGGCCAAGGAACCTCCCGGGACGGTGAAGGATGAAGGAATGAAACATGCCCCAGATTAGGTGCCCGAGCCCGGATTCGAACCCAGGACCTATTGATCTGCGGTCTAGTGCGCTAACCACTACATCAGGGAGGCCCCCCCACGTGTTCCGGAGGCGGTGGAGGAGGTGGAGGCGGTAGAGGCGGTGGAGGAGGTGGAGGCGGTAGAGGCGGTTGCGGTGGAGGCGGTGGAGGCGGTGGAGGCGGAGGCGGACCGCCAAAATCCGCTCGGAAGGGTGTATTTTTTTCCCGGTAACCCGGGAACGCACATTGTCAGAGCAGCCCCCCCCCCTCCGTCGCAAGTTTTAAAATATTCGCTTCATAGTGGTATCTTTTTCATCAGAAATGTCTGCTCTCTCAAGCGTCAAGGCACCCGCGGACCCATCAGATTTCTCCCTCTCTGGTCCGAAACATAACTACCAGCGTAGGTCTATATGAATCAATATATGTAATGTCTTACCCCATAACTATTGATATATGTATGTTAATCTAAGGTGGCAATGATTTCGTTAGTTACAATATATACTTTGATGAAACAAGAGGCGCATATCATTTTACACATTTTATTCTTTGCTCATTAATTATCTTCAATACACGGCATCGATTCATCAAAATCTTACAAAGATCACCAACGTCTGGCCCCTTGGTTCATGACACACGGGGTCGTTATATATGTATCGATACGGTCAGATATATATAGTAACTCAGCTCAGAGCCTTGTATTTTCAGTCTTACATTCAGATACACCATGCAGTGACAATCGAATAATGGCGGCCGGCCTCGTATCCTTCAAGTGGCGGCCTCTACCGTTCATATACAACACTATGTAGCCACGTGGCATTAACGTTCAAGAGGAGTCCACCAGGGGGCAGTGCATGCATGATATATGTACATATATTTGCCCAGGTCATTGCCACCTAACGGAGCGAACAATGCGGCTGATGATGATCACGCGGGGAAACTAAATAATTTAGTTCAAATGTGACGAAGCCATAGTGTACGTGCCTAAAGGCTGTACTTGTTAGCAGGGTGATTTTTAGTCGAGGTCCACACCAAGTAAATCAATCTGTGATGTGATATCGACGCACATTGCAGCTATGCACACTTACCGTCCACTCGTAAAAGGCGGATTAATATTTAATAAATCAAATCGGAATATAAGGTGACATGTGAGCGATCAGATATCTGCTGGCGATTAATTGCGCCGCAGTGAAGCAAGCTAAGTGCACTTTAGTCTGCAGCCTGTCGACGGGGTTTGGCACCATACATCCATACCTCCATCCCACACAATGTCTCCAAGGCCCGTGTCCAATCCATGGCCCGTGTCTACACGTCGGCCGACTGCTCCGTGGAGGATTGCCTGATGAAGGTCACGTTGGTGTGCGAGTCCTCTCGGCGGCACGTGGTCGGGGTGAGATCCACCAATTGCAGGCTTTCCTCGCCTGCTTCAGCCTCGGTCTCGGTCTCAGCCTCGACCTCAGCCTCCGCCTCGGTCTCCGCCTCAGCCTCCGCCACGGCCGCGGCGCAGGCGTCCGCGTCCGATGTCTCTGTGACGTCACTAGCCATGTGTTCGTCGCGGCGGCCGATAGCGTCTGCGGTGTTGTTATTGTTGTTGTGTTGGGGCAGGAAGGCGGTGTTTTCGGAGGGCGGCTCCCCGGGCGAGCGGGGCACTGTCCCATTGATGTCACTGACCCGCGGGGGCACGGTCGATATGTCCGTGATCTCCGAGACATCCGGCTGTTTGCTGGCATTCCGAGAGGAGGTGGTGCCCACCCCTAGGAGGGGCTCCTCAACGCGTAGGCTGTCGGCCGTCACCTTCCCCCTCCGCTTCGCCCCCTTGTTGACCCCCGCCGCGCCGCCCCCGCTGCCGCCTCCCCCGCCCCCGACGGTCGGGAGCGTGGACTGCGCCCCGATCCCGCCGCTGGTCCCCCGGTTCTTGCACAACGTGCAGATGAAGATCTTCCTAAACGTCTTACCGAATAAGCAGTAGATGGCGAAGTTGCAGGATGAGTTGAGTACGACCAGCACGTCGCTGATCTTGGTATAGTAGAAGTGGAACTTGCCGCATGCGCGATCCTCCGTGGAGAGGGCTGCCCAGAAGATCTGGTTGATGAGGGCGGGGGTCTGGCACAGGATAAAGACACACACCAGGGCCACCACGCACACCGTGATGTGGTCCTCCTTGGGACGCTGGCCAGTCATCGACGCCTTCTTGGCCTTCACGGCGTTCAGTCCCCGGATCAGGTTGATGTTGAGATAGGCAAGCATGAGCAGCGGCAGGATGTACATGACTGGGAAGTAGATGACGTTGGAGTAGATGATCTGGTAGAGCTTGCTGTCGCCCAGGTTCACCTCCGTGGCGTTGCGCAGCACCGTGCCGTTGTCGTCCAACACGGCGGCGTCGCGGTGGATCTCCTGGTGCTCGAAAAACCTCGGCAGGTTGTAGAGCACGGAGAAGACGACGACTGCGAGCACCTGTAAACGCACCACGGGGACGCTGTACATGCGCACCGACCCGATCGGCCGGCAGATGGCGAAGAAGCGGTTGAGGCTGACGAGGACGGTGAGCCAGATGGTGGTGGTGTGTGCCATCAGGGCCAGGGGCCACACGTAGTTCTGGATGGCGTCGCAGGCCTGGTGGACCTGCAGCATGTGTCCCGCGAACGGGTGGATGGCCGGCAGCGTGTAGATGAAGACGCACGCCACGAGGAGTAGCGAGTCGGACACGGCCATGCACTCCAGCAGGAAGATGGCCGACGTCTCGGTGCGGTGCTTGAGCAGGACCAGGATGGAGGTACCGTTACCGGCCAGACCGATGACGCACAGCGCCCCAATGATGACGGTGAAGAGCAGGAAGTTGTAGAGCAGACAGGACTGCTCCTCGTCCTCGTCCGGGGCCGCCATCCCGCATGCGTCACAGGAAGCCACGGTGCTCGGCGGGAACGGTGGCCCAGGTAACACAGAGAAAGTAGGGCGGCACAGCGGCACACACAGCTGCTGTAGGCGTCCCGTGTGATGTCACAGGGAACCACAACGAGATCGGGTTACAGTGTCCTATGTGACGTCACAGGTAACCACGACGACAGCGGGTTATAGCGTCCTATGTGACTTCACCGGTAACCACGACGACAGCGGGTTATAGCGTCCTATGTGACGTCACAGGTCAGCAGGCTGCACAGCGGGTTATAGCGTCCTATGTGACGTCACAGGTAACCACGACGACAGCGGGTAATAGCGTCCTATGTGACGTCACAGGTAACCACGACGACAGCGGGTTATAGCGTCCTATGTGACGTCACAGGTAACCACGACGACAGCGGGTTATAGCGTCCTATGTGACGTCACAGGTAACCACGACGACAGCGGGTCTACTATCCAAGGTGATAAAAGTGGCACAGCGAAGCGAAAACACAGCGGGTCTAGAGAACGATATCACGGCTGGCATTTAACATGCACACACGTCCATGATACAACTCCGCCAAACAGCCAACGAGACCGCCTGTAACTCGGCTATAGCGCATAACATGTCATGATTCACTTCGTTGCAGGTAATTTTATCTGCCGCCGAGGACGACTTCGCTAAGACACAGCAGCCACGTGTTGCCGCTAGAGGGCGCTGCTCAGCGGTCCCATTCACCACCTGTCTGGCGGGGTCATATTACAGGTGGCCTTTTCAATCAGTCGTAACCCTATCGACTGCCAATAATCCTGTCACTACCGCCGATGTCACAACAAAATAGGTGTCTATAAGTCCAATGATAACGCAACATCAATCCTTCAAAGAGTTAAAATATCGATATACCTCACTAGGTCATAACATCTACCGGTGATGACAAGGTCCGGCGATAGGTGGCGCTGTCCACTGGAGAGTGAAATATGTACGTTAACGGAACAAACAAGGCGATAAATATCCGATGACTTGGATTTCATTGCGTGCAGGCAAAGGTCGTGGCATAACTTGGTGTCAGTCATCAGGGAACAAGCCTGCGGGGACCCTGGCTGGTCGATAGCCTGGGGGGGCACGGTGAATAAGCCACCCACAAGGTCAGTTGTGGGAGGGTGATGCGGATAGGGCTGTGAGGGGGTGGGGCGTGGTCGGGGCGCCGAGAGCGATGGCTCGTTAGGACGTCCCCTGTGGCTGGAGGCAGCAATTGCCTTTCATCAGCTGTTGTTGTTTAGCAGGCCATCGCATGGCCAATGTCCGCGCCCGTACATCCACTCCGTTGTCTTTGCAGAATATCCAGAGTTTCTGGCAGTTTCTGAGTTTCTGGCAGTTTCAAAATTTCTGGCAGTTTCTGAGTTTCTGGCTGTTTCTGAATTTCTGGCAGTTTCTAAATTTCTGGCGGTTTCTAAATTTCTGGGATGGAATGGCTGCCTCTGGTCTGGAGTTCTGGGAGGATCAGAGCGCGAGCAAGCCGCTCAGGCCTGGGGTGCGCGCGCAGCCACGGTGTCTGTACAAGAAGAAAGCCCTGATATCCATATTGACGGTGAGAACAGTCATATAAATATATATATATATATAAATATATTAATCAGGTCATATAACCCGATATAACACGTTGTGGCTAATTAGAAAGCACTGTGTGATGACTTCCACCCTCGCAGACCATACTCAGAGTCCGTTATGGGTATGAAATCCTCATGGCAAAGTGTCGTGTAGGTGACGAAATGCTGTCTATATGCGATTCAGGTGGGATTGAAATATATACGACCGCGGCACGACCGACACCCGGCTAAAGTACCACCGCTGAAGTACGGCTGAAGTACGATCTAATAATTAAAGTATGACTACATACGCACCGTATGTACCCCGAACTGTTCGCATACACACACAGCTTAATGTTAACAAACTTGATGACCAGTTTATAGCCTGTCGTCCAGAGATGTATCTTTGGTTGGCTGATTTGAACCCTCATTTACAGGCGTTTTAGCGCCATGGTAAGACTCTCGCTCTTAGCCATTGACCAATTAGCGCCCTCTGGGTGGTGAATTATGGAACCTGGAACCGATAAATTATTCACAGTGGGCGGCCGTTTCCCAGGACCGGCGTCAGTCGGGGGGACCCGGAGCAGGAAGTCGCCAGCCAAGGCTCCGGATATAGCAGTCAGGAAGTCTGCTGGACGTCGGGAATGTCTCCCTAGACCGGTTCTTTCACCTCCGACCATCCGCCTCCTCCTCCTGCCGTGTCTACTCGGTATACTCCACCTCCTCCTCCTCTTCCTCCTCCTCTTCCTCCTCCTCCTCCTCCTCCCCCTCCTCCTCTCAGCTCCTAACCTGAGTCTGGCGTGTCACCTTGAGGAGCACCTCCCCACCCCCCTCCGGCACCCCCACTGACGCACGCGCTCCTCAAGCCGCCACAACAACCATTGACGACGAATGGCAGCGGCTGAAGCACTTTGTCAACCGTCGTGTCGCGTTCGTCGCGTGTATGTATCCTTTATGTTGCGTGCGGGGTTTCTTTCCGGGATCCTAATTTGTTGGTGCCGCTGACGCCCACTTCCGTTCGCCCACTCGGTGTGTCCAAGACCGAGTGTGAGAGGGGCGCACGAGAGCCACTTGTCCCCCGTCGCCCGGGCGGGGGCTGAAGGCGTGGTCGCCGGCGGCTAGGGGGTGCTGAGGGTTGAGGGCCTGAGGGGCTGAGGGACCGAGGGACCGAGGGTGCTCGATACACGCCGCCGCCGTCTGCGCCACGACACAATTGACGCCAGTGGCATCTGTCGGTGGGGTTTTAAAGGCCCGCCCGCCCGCCCATCGAGGCTCAGCGGTCTGGCGGAAGGCCGCGGACGGCGCCGGTGGTGGCAGAGCTAGGGGTGGCCTGGCCCGGGCCTGTGGCGGCCCCGTGGCGGGCAGGGCGGACAGCGGCGCCCGTGGCGGCCGTGGCGGCCAATGGGCTACGCGACAGCTGATGATGCGCTACGGGCGATAGGGGGCTGCGAGCTGCCGTTGGTGTCTGGGTGGCGGTGAGGTGCCATGGTCTGGAGAGTGCGGGTTTGGGGTGGGATGGAGGCAGGGGGAGGGGTGGAGGGGGGTGAACGCCTATGTACAGAGAGGAAAAACTGAAACTATCACCAGTCTCTGACTACGTGGGGGGGGGGGGGGGGCTGTCATGGCCGTGGGGGTGAATAGTCCTGACCGGGAGGTGAGCTCAAATGATCTGAGGAGAGCTTTCATGGCCCGGAGGGGGGAGGGGTGCATTAGCTCGGTGGGAGAGGGAAAAGCTGTCATGGCTCCTGAGGGAGGGGGGCAGCTGTCATGACCTGGCGGCAGCTGCCATGACCCGGAGGGTGGGAAGGAGGGGGGAGGGGGGTATTGGCGCGGTGGGAGAGGGGGTGGGGTAGCTGTCATGACCTGGTGGAGTGGGGTGTGGATGGGGTGGCGGGGAGCTGCCATGGCCTGGTCGGGGTGGGGGTGGGGGTGGGGGGCTGTGATGAAGGTGAGATCTGTCCTGTGGCCTATCTCACGAACATAGTTCAGCCGGCTACGGGGCTTAGTCGGCTAAAATCGCCCTTCAGCCGGCTAAGTCCCGAAGCCGGCTAAACTGCGTTCGTGAAATCGGCCACAGCTGGACCTCCGGGACACGGTCTCTGGGTCACCCGTCTCGGCTTCTGACCACCGACAGTGGCGACTGAATCATATAGATCTCAAACAATGACTTCTGTCATGGTGATGAAGCGGTCGTAGGGAGCAGCAATGTCGAGCTTAGTGCTGGGGCTGGTGCTGGGGCTGGTGCTGGGGCTGATGTTGGGACTGGGGCTGGGGCTGGGGCTGGTGCTGGGGCTGATGTTGGGACTGGGGCTGGGGCTGGGGCTGGGGCTGGGGCTGGGGCTGGGGCTGGGGCTGGGGCTGGGACTGGTGCTGGGACTGGTGCTGGGGCTGGGGCTGGGACTGGGGCTGGTGCTGGGGCTGGTGCTGGGGCTGATGCTGGTGCTGGGACTGGGGCTGGGGCTGGGGCTGGGGCTGGGGCTGGGGCTGGGGCTGGGGCTGGGGCTGGGGCTGGGGCTGGGGCTGGGGCTGGTGCTGGTGCTTGTGCTGGTGCTGGTGCTGGTGCTGGTGCTGGTGCTGGGGCTGGTGCTGGTGCTGGGGCTGGTGCTGGTGCTGGTGCTGG
Source organism: Arenicola marina (assembly GCA_964019135.1). Classification (NCBI taxonomy): domain Eukaryota; kingdom Metazoa; phylum Annelida; class Polychaeta; family Arenicolidae; genus Arenicola; species Arenicola marina. The sequence goes on from OZ025252.1 coordinate 31,544,305, forward strand.
TGCTGGTGCTGGGGCTGGGGCTGGGGCTGGGGCTGGTGCTGGGGCTTGTGCTGGTGCTGGTGCTGGTGCTGGGACTGGTGCTGGTGCTGGGGCTGGGGCTGGTGCTAGGGCTGGTGCTGGTGCTGGTGCTGGTGCTGGCGCTGGCGCTGGTGCTGGCGCTGGTGCTGGTGCTGGTGCTGGTGCTGGTGCTGGTGCTGGTGCTGGTGCTTGTGCTGGTGCTGGTGCTGGTGCTGGTGCTGGGGCTGGTGCTGGGGCTGGTGCTGGTGCTGGTGCTGGTGCTGGGGCTGGTGCTGGTGCTGGGACTGGTGCTGGGGCTGGTGCTGGTGCTGGTGCTGGGGCTGGTGCTGGGGCTGGGGCTGGGGCTGGGGCTGGGGCTGGGTGGGAAGAGGGGAGGGGGAAGGGGAGAGGGAAGGGGAGAGGGAAGGGGGAGGGCAGGACAGGCTAGGTGTGATGTAGGTGAGGAAAGAGGAAGAGGAGGAGGGGGGGGGGTGAATGGAGCGGGTGCAGAAGACTAGATGTGTTGTACGTGGGGAGAGAGGGAGGAGCAAGGGGAGGGGGGAAGGGGGCCGGACGGAAATTAGTAGGTGTGGAAGGGGGTGAATGGGGAGAGGACGGGACCTTAGAGGGTGGAGCGTATGTCGAGGGAGAGGAGAAATGCAGGGAGGAGGTGGCGGAGGCGGAGAAGGGGGAGGAGAAAGAGGGGATTAGGTATGAGAAGAGTGGAGATGCAAAGAGGGGGAGGGGGATGGGAAGAAATTCCGCCCGAAACGGAATCATTGGGAGCTCTGGGAAATGGAGGGAAAGGAAAGAGGAGAGGGTGGAGGGAGGGGATCTCGTCGAGGGATGGTGGGGGGTAGGGGGGGGGAGTTGTTGACCCACATATCCGGACCCACCCTGGTCTCCGTAGTAATCAGTCTGACCAGGCTCAGGTTTAGGTCCTCTGGAAATGTGACATGGTCTGCTAGCCTCTGCCTGGCTATATACGTATAACATGAGCCTGCCACAGACAACAAGGTCACATTGACCCTGATTATTTGTTTGTTTTTGCAAGACGGGGAGCTTTGATGAAAGGAGGAGTAGAAACCCAGAATAGAACTCAGGCACGATAGGAGGACATCGTCAGGAAACACCGCAAAGAGAGAAAGAAACCGTCGGCAGGTGTCAACATGACGATGGAGTCCCCAAACGTGCCGAGGGGACCTCTCAAGATGCCTATTGACTAAAGAGAGCTGCTGCCGGAGGTGGAGAGATGTCTTGGTGGTAATCAAGACACGAAGCAAGATGAGCAAGCAACTTGGCCGCTCAGAGCATCTGGTAAACGTGAGAAAACGTAGGAAATTTATCAGCTCCCAGTTTCGTCACGTCGTCGCCAACAATGAATGGAACATAAATGAACAACAATCGTAATACCAATTGTTAATTTGGTATAAAAATGAAGATGATATATATGCCACATTGACAGGAAAGACCATTTTACTGACATAATAGCCTGGGGAATTCCGTTCGCCATCCACAGAAGGAAATGAATAGAGAGAGAGAGAGAGAGAGATCATAAATAACTAAACTTGGCCTCCCAATTACTATTTACCGGAAAGGCAAACTGCGCTGTGCCATTAATACCGCTTACCGGTCCAAGCAATTGCCGTCAATTTGTGGGCACGTTGTCCGACATTATCTAGGAGGAGATTAATGCGACGGTGTGGTGCTGGTGTTGGGGAGGGGCGGGGGGGGGGGGGGCTCGGGACACACCCCACCTTCCACCGAACCCGAATTACACACACCCCTGTTGAAGGGGGTGGTGGGGGGTGGCGCGTCGCCAAATGGATCCGAGGGGGGCCATATCGCGAGACGGTGACCTTCCCGCCTCCACCCCGCCCCGCCCCGCCCCCCGACCGCACCTCCCTCTGCCCCCCCAACTCGCCTCACCCTTGCGTGGCTCGATGGGAGATTGAAGCCCAGGGCGGATCTCCAGTCGGCCATGTCATCCACACAATCAGTTTTGCGGTTTCCGACCCAATCCTCATTATCAAGGCTTGAGCCATAGTACCCAGTGCGCGCAAGGTCAAGGACATTTTGTCCTTGCTGGAATTATTATTAGCATCTAGTGAAGATCCCTTAAATCAGGTGGTCACTGTCTTGCTTTATTGCGACAGTTCACAATTGATTATATTGCACTTTTACTTATGCAATTTTTTTTTTATCTTGATAGCATTTAAATGGATTTTCTGACTAAAGACACCTGCAACTCACACACATGCAGTGGGACCACGAACAAACATGAGTACCAGATTTACACATCTGTCCGTAGCACAAGATCTCGGCACCACACCGGGTGCTCATAAACTATGAGCAAATGTTGCTTTGCTGCACGTCGAAGCAGCCGATCGGCTTGATGGCGCCATTCAGTTTACTGTGACGTCACTGGGCGATACCATTTACATCTTTGTAAGGGGTCATAGGTTTGAATTCCTTTGTAGTGTTTTATCATTAACTCTGTTTTGAAGCATTGACGCATACCTAAAGTGACCCAGAGGGAACTTGAAATCAGTTTAGTGTCAATTGAGGCTACACTTAGATTCATTGCACCTCCTGCAAAAGTGGGTACAGCAGATCAACCATTACCCCCTGACCATTGCATTCAACCTCGGTACCCTCGTCAAATGACGCGTTGGACTTAGCCAACCTGACCTAGATTTTGAACCAATCAGGTGGCAGTTGGATGACCTTTACATTTGCGCGACTGACAAGAAAACGATAAAAACAACATCGTCTGCTCTATTAAATAGCATGGCAGGTCATGCGTTGTGAGGATAGGAATCGAACTGCAGATCGGATAAACAATTGTTCAGACAGGCCCCAGTTCATAGGTAAGGAAGATGCATAAAATTCGTCCTAATCTCGTAGAGTAAACGAATAATTCGCAAATTTCGATGTCCGGAGAGTTTCCGTTTTGAGTGTAGTAGCGCAAATTTTAGTCCAAGTTACGTTTGCATTTTTCTTCACTGTCTATCGAACCCCATTGTTTATGTATGACACCATGCTCTCATTTTTGATATAGGTCTACGACTCCTTCGGGAATTTGCTTTATCATTTTATAGTTACTGTAGTGGGCCCCGCTCCCCTCCGCCTCGTTGGTCGTCAGGTTTGTTCCACCTAAAGTGGACCGTCTCCACCCGAAAATATTGGATTTTTTTATACCACCAATTACCCAACTCCCTCTCTCCCTCACCAACACGCAGGCGCTAGACTGTGAACCGAACATATAACACTTAAGTAATACAAGTTAGGACATTGCTGCGGCATGTATCTCTGTCCCTGACATGAAGACGTGATCAAGGTACCAACATGTCGTTTGCTTTTGTATCGACGAGTTTTAATCATCGGCGTTAATGACGTCACCCGAGGAATATTAAAGAGGTACACGAGACGACGGACGCCATCATTGTTCCTTTGATACGATGTCCCTACGCTGACCCATCATCACAGGCCCAGCGCTCACAGTCGATCACAACCATCGACGTCCAACCCAGACGCCCAGTCAACGCAGCCATCACGTTGCTTTTGATTCCATGATGAAGGGTAACCTAGGCACCATCAATAGAAGGGAGCGTCTTTCATTGGAAAACTGTTAATGAGTTCCTTTGATTTATGATTTCTCTTGTCCCGAGAAAATTATTGTAGTTCGTTGAAAAGAGTAATTGTGCCTCTCTGGCCTTGATATATTGGCCTACCCCAAGATAATTCGTAAACAGGGGAAATAAAAGACATACCAATTTAGTAGTAATCAGCTAGTGGCAACATTGATGCTCCAAACACCTCGATATTCCCAGTAATGCCAGGGCGGTGCAATGCAATTACTGGGAACGAAATTGAATCCGCATATCAACTAATGCTACCAAAGTCTGTGGAGATATTCGTGACCAAATGGGACGGTACATTAAGTGCCAGATAATTCATCGGCTGATCTCATATTAAAGTACTGTTATGAGGTCATCCTATTGTCTACTGTACATTACATTTTAAAAATTTACTGTTTTAGCGAGTTAATACATTGTGATTGCCAAGTTGTTGTCGGACAATGAACTGCTGTGATGTCACTGCCCTTCTGGTTTAGTTTGTCCTTCACCTTTCCCGGCATCTCCGTGTCATTCACAACCCCACCTCCTTCCTCCCCTATCCCCTACATCCCACACCCCGACCCCCACCCTCACGACACTCTCGCCCACACCTTCGGTGTCGCGGTGAACGGGTCGTCTGTTTATTGTTGGGAAAGATTTTCTTTTTTCAGGAGCACCCATGTAGTCGTCATTGGCCGTGGGGGGGGGGGGGGGCTCACCGGTGCGGCGGGGGTGGGAAGAGGGGAGGGGAAGGGGAGAGGGAAGGGGGAGGGCAGGACAGGCTAGGTGTGATGTAGGTGAGGAAAGAGGGAGAGGAGGGGGGCGGGGGGTGAATGGGGCGGGTGGAGATGACTAGGTGTGTTGCAGGTGGGGAGAGAGGGAGGGGCCAGGGGAGGGGGGGAAGGGGGCCGGACGGAAATTGGTAGGTGTAAAAGGGGGTGAATGGGGAGAGGACGGGACCTTAGAGGGTGGGGCCTATGTCGAGGGAGAGGAGAAATGCAGAGAGGAGGTGGCGGAGGCGGAGAAGGGGGGAGGAGAAAGCAAGACAAGGTATGAGAAGTTTTTACAAGAAGGGGAGCTTTGATGAAAGGAGGAGTAAAAACCCAGAACAAAACTCGGGCACGATAGGAGGACATCGTCAGGAAAAACCGCAAAGAGAGAAAGAAACCGTCGGCAGGTGTCAACATGACGATGGAGTCCACAAACGTGCCGAGGGGACCTCTCAAGATGTCTATTGACTAAAGAGAGCTGCTGCGGGAGGTGGAGAGATGTCTTGGTGGTAATCAAGACACGAAGCAAGATGAGCAAGCAACTTGGCCGTTCAGAGCATCTGGTAAACGTGAGAAAACCTAGGAAATGAATCAGCTCCCAGTTTCGTCACGTCGTCGCCAACAATGAATGAAACATAAATGAACAACAATCATAATACCAATTGTTAATTTGGTATAACAATGAAAATGATATATATGCCACAATGACAGGAAAGACCAATTTACTTACATAACAGCCTGGGGTATTCCGTCCGCCATCCACGGAGGGAAATGAATAGAGAGAGAGAGAGAGAGAGAGACCATAGATAACTGAACTTGGCATCCCAATTACTATTTACCGGAAAGGCAAACTGCGCTGTGCCATTAATACCGCTTACCGGTCCAAGCAATTGCCGTCAATTTGTGGGCACGTTGTCCGACATCAGCTAGGAGGAGATTAATGCTACGATGTGGTGGTGGTGGTGGTGGGTGGGGGAGGGGGGGGGGGGGTGCGCTCGGGACACACCCCACCTTCCACCGAACCCGAATTACACACACCCCTGTTGCCCCGCCCCGCCCCGCCCCGCCCCGCCCCGCCCCCCGACTGCACCTCCCTCTGCCCCCCACGTCCTACTCGCCTCACCCTTGCGTGGCGCGACGGGAGATTGAAGCCCAGGGCGGATGTCCAGTCGGCCATGTCATCCACACAATCAATTTTGCGGTTTGCGACCCAATCCTCATTATCAAGGCTTTGGCCGGCTTTCCTTCCGGCTCCACCGATCACCGTTATCCGTCAGCGGATACCGGAAGCCAGGCCCACACACGGCTTCCATTGACGGACAGCCAATGATTGCAGCCAATGTGAGCCATAGTACCCAGTGCGCGCAAGGTCAAGGACATTCTGTCCCGCGGTGGAATTATTATTAGCATCTAGTGAAGATCCCTTAAATCAGGTGGTCACTGTCTTGTTCTTTTGCGACAGTTCACAATTGATTAGATTGCACTTTTATTTATGCAAAAAAATAGTTTTTTTTCAGCTTAATAGCATTTAAATGGATTTTCTGACTGAAGACACCTGCAACTCACACACATGCAGTTGGACCACGAACCGGCATGAGTACCAGATTTACACATCTGTCCGTAGCACAAGATCTCGGCACCACACCATTATTTGAATAGTATTTCAAATTAAACAAATAAATAGACTACAGACTTTAACAAAAAGCGGGACATGGCCCTGTTCACCAGCTCAGGAGGAACCTGAACCACCCTTGCGTGAAAATTGAACCATCCACGTAAATATTTTTTGCCGCGATCGATAAGAACGAGGCAATATTAATTATGTGTAAGTCAATAAAGACTTTAATGGTTTACCGTTACTTTTGATGGAAGGTACTAATGTGGTGAAAAGCAAAATCAAAATCGAATCTTATGTCCTACCGTCGATATTTGAGCAATTTCCTTACATCAGGTTTTTTTCATTGACGGTGACGTCACCTGCGGGGTTGCCGTGGTCCTTGACTACGTCAGCGATCCAATCTACTCATCTTTTCTTAGTAGCGCAAATTTTAGTCCAATATACGTTTGCATTATTCTTCACTGTCTATCGAACCCCATTGTTTATGTATAACACCATGCTCCCATTTTTGATATAGGTCTACGACTCCTTCGGGAATTTGCTTTATCATTTTATAGTTACTGTAGTGGGCCCTGATCCCCTCCGCCTCGTTGGTCGTCAGGTTTGTTCCACCTAAAATAGGCCGTCTCCACCCGAAAATATTGGATTTTTTTTATACCACAAATTACCCACCTCCCTCTATCCCTCACCAACACGCAGGCGCTAGACTATGAACCGAACATATGACACTTAAGTAATACAAGTTAGGACATTGCTGCGGCATGCATCTCTGTCCCTGACATGAAGACGTGATCAAGGTGCCAACATGTCGTTTGCTTTTGTATCGACGAGTTTTAATCATCGGCGTTAATGACGTCACCCGAGGAATATCAAAGAGGTACACGAGACGACGGACGCGATCATTGTTCCCCTGATACGATGTCCCTACGCTGACCCATCATCACAGGCCCAGCTCTCACAGTCGATCACAACCATCGACGTCCAACCCAGACGCTCAGTCAACGCAGTCATCACGTTGCTTTTGATTCCATGATGAAGGGTAACCTAGGCACCATCAATAGAAGGGAGCGTCTTTCATTGGAAAACTGTTAATGAGTTCGTTGAAGACAGTAATTGTGGCTCCCTGGCCTTTATATCTTGGCCTACCCCAAGATAATTCGTAAACAGGGGAAATAAAAGACGTACTTATTAGGTAGTAATCAGCTAGTGGGCAACATTGATGCTTCAAACACCTCGATATTCCCAGTAATGTCAGGGCGGTGCGATACAATTACTGGGAACGAAATTGAATCCGCATATCAACTAATGCTACCAAAGTCTGTGGAGATATTCGTGACCAAATGGGACGGTACATTAAGTGCCAGATAATTCATCGGCTGATCTCATATTAAAGTAGTGTTATAACATCATCCTATTGTCTGCCGTACATTACATTTTAAGAATGTACTGTTTTAAGGAGTAGATATATTGTGAATGCCAAGTTGTTGTCGGAAAATGAACTGCTGTGATGTCACCGCCCTTCTGGTTTAGTCTGTCCTTCACCTTTCCCGGCATCTCCGTGTCATTCACAATCCCACCTCCTTCCACCCCTACCCCCTACCTCCCACACCCCGACCCCCACCATCACGACACTCTCGCCCACACCTTCGGTGATGCGGTGAACGGGTCGTCTGTTTATTGTTGGGAAAGCTGTTCTTTGTCAGCCGCAGTTTAGCCGACGTATTTAGGGTGGTATTGTGTTTGGAGCACCCATGTAGTCGTCATTGGCCGTGGTGGGGGGTGGGGCTCACCGGTGCGGCGGGGGTGGGAAGAGGGGAGGGGGAAGGGGAGAGGAAAGGGGAGAGGGAAGGGGGAGGGCAGGACAGGCTAGGTGTGATGTAGGTGAGGAAAGAGGGAGAGGAGGGGGGCGGGGGTGAATGGGGCGGGTGGAGATGACTAGGTGTGCTGCAGGTGGGGAGAGAGGGAGGGGCCAGGGGAAGGGGGGAAGGGGGCCGGACGGAAATTGGTAGGTGTGAAAGGGGGTGAATGGGGAGAGGACGGGACCTTAGAGGGCGGGGCCTATGTCGAGGGAGAGGAGAAATGCAGAGAGGAGGTGGCGGAGGCGGAGAAGGGGGGAGGAGAAAGCAAGACAAGGTATGAGAAGTTTTTACAAGAAGGAGAGCTTTGATGAAAGGAGGAGTAAAAACCCAGAACAAAACTCGGGCACGATAGGAGGACATCGTCAGGAAAAACCGCAAAGAGAGAAAGAAACCGTCGGCAGGTGTCAACATGACGATGGAGTCCCCAAACGTGCCGAGGGGACCTCTCAAGATGTCTATTGACCAAAGAGAGCTGCTGCGGGAGGTGGAGAGATGTCTTGGTGGTAATCAAGACACGAAGCAAGATGAGCAAGCAACTTGGCCGTTCAGAGCATCTGGTAAACGTGAGAAAACCTAGGAAATGAATCAGCTCCCAGTTTCGTCACGTCGTCTCCAACAACGAATGGAACATAAATGAACAACCATCATAATACCAATTGGTAATTGAGTATAACAAAGAAAATGATATATATGCCACATTGACAGGAAAGACCAATTTACTGATATAACAGCCTGGGGTATTCCGTTCGCCATCCACAGAGGGAAATGAATAGAGAGAGAGAGAGAGAGAGAGAGAGAGCATAGATAACTGAACTTGGCCTCCCAATTACTATTTACCTATAATGTCAGGGCGGTGCGATACAATTACTGGGAACGAAATTGAATCCGCATATCAACTAATGCTACCAAAGTCTGTGGAGATATTCGTGACCAAATGGGACGGTACATTAGGTGCCAGATAATTCATCGGCTGATCTCATATTAAAGTAGTGTTATAACATCATCCTATTGTCTGCCGTACATTACATTTTAAGAATGTACTGTTTTAAGGAGTAGATATATTGTGAATGCCAAGTTGTTGTCGGAAAATGAACTGCTGTGATGTCACCGCCCTTCTGGTTTAGTCTGTCCTTCACCTTTCCCGGCATCTCCGTGTCATTCACAATCCCACCTCCTTCCACCCCTACACCCTACATCCCACACCCCGACCCCCACCATCACGACACTCTCGCCCACACCTTCGGTGTCGCGGTGAACGGGTCGTCTGTTTATTGTTGGGAAAGCTGTTCTTTGTCAGCCGCAGTTTAGCCGACGTATTTAGGGTGGTATTGTGTTTGGAGCACCCATGTAGTCGTCATTGGCCGTGGGGGGGGGGGCTCACCGGTGCGGCGGGGGTGGGAAGAGGGGAGGGGGAAGGGGAGAGGAAAGGGGAGAGGGAAGGGGGAGGGCAGGACAGGCTAGGTGTGATGTAGGTGAGGAAAGAGGGAGAGGAGGGGGACGGGGGTGAATGGGGCGGGTGGAGATGACTAGGTGTGTTGCAGGTGGGGAGAGAGGGAGGGGCCAGGGGAGGGGGGGAAGGGGGCCGGACGGAAATTGGTAGGTGTGAAAGGGGGTGAATGGGGAGAGGACGGGACCTTAGAGGGTGGGGCCTATGTCGAGGGAGAGGAGAATGCAGAGAGGAGGTGGCGGAGGCGGAGAAGGGGAGAGGAGAAAGCAAGACAAGGTATGAGAAGTTTTTACAAGAAGGAGAGCTTTGATGAAAGGAGGAGTAAAAACCCAGAACAAAACTCGGGCACGATAGGAGGACATCGTCAGGAAACACCGCAAAGAGAGAACGAAACCGTCGGCAGGTGTCAACATGACGATGGAGTCCCCAAACGTGCCGAGGGGACCTCTCAAGATGTCTATTGACCAAAGAGAGCTGCTGCGGGAGGTGGAGAGATGTCTTGGTGGTAATCAAGACACGAAGCAAGATGAGCAAGCAACTTGGCCGTTCAGAGCATCTGGTAAACGTGAGAAAACCTAGGAAATGAATCAGCTCCCAGTTTCGTCACGTCGTCTCCAACAACGAATGGAACATAAATGAACAACCATCATAATACCAATTGTTAATTTGGTATAACAATAAAAATGATATATATGCCACATTGACAGGAAAGACCAATTTACTGACATAACAGCCTGGGGTATTCCGTCCGCCATCCACGGAGGGAAATGAATAGAGAGAGAGAGAGAGAGAGACCATAGATAACTGAACTTGGCCTCCCAATTACTATTTACCGGAAAGGCAAACTGCGCTGTGCCATTAATACCGCTTACCGGTCCAAGCAATTGCCGTCAATTTGTGGGCACGTTGTCCGACATTATCTAGGAGGAGATTAATGCTACGATGTGGTGGTGGTGGTGGTTGGTGGGGGAGGGGGGGGGGGACGCTCGGGACACACCCCACCTTCCACCGAACCAGAATTACACACACCCCTGTTGCCCCGCCCCGCCCCGCCCCGCCCCGCCCCGCCCCCCGACCGCACCTCCCTCTGCCCCCCACGTCCTACTCGCCTCGCCCTTGCGTGGCGCGACGGGAGATTGAAGCCCAGGGCGGATCTCCAGTCGGCCATGTCATCCAAACAATCAATTTTGCGGTTTGCGACCCAATCCTCATTGTCAAGGCTTTGGCCGGCCTTCCTTCTGGCTCCACCGATCACCGTTATACCTCAGCGGATACCGGAAGCCAGGCCGATATACGGCTTCCATTGACGGACAGCCAATAATTGCAGCCAATGTGAGCCATAGTACCCAGTGCGCGCAAGGTCAAGGACATTTTGTCCTTGCTGGAATTATTATTAGCATCTAGTGAAGATCCCTTAAATCAGGTGGTCACTGTCTTGTTCTTTTGCGACAGTTCACAATTGATTAGATTGCACTTTTATTTATGCAAAAAAATAGTTTTTTTCAGCTTAATAACATTTAAATGGATTTTCTGACTGAAGACACCTGCAACTCACACACATGCAGTTGGACCACGAACCGGCATGAGTACCAGATTTACACATCTGTCCGTAGCACAAGATCTCGGCACCACACCATTATTTGAATAGTATTTCAAATTAAACAAATAAATAGACTACAGACTTTAACAAAAAGCGGGACATGGCCCTGTTCACCAGCTCAGGAGGAAATTGAACCACCCTTGCGTGAAAATTGAACCATCCACGTAAATATTTTTTGCCGCGATCGATAAGAACGAGGCAATATTAATTATGTAAGTCAATAAAGACTTTAATGGTTTACCGTTACTTTTGATGGAAGGTACTAATGTGGTGAAAAGCAAAATCAAAATCGAATCTTATGTCCTGCCGTCGATATTTGAGCAATTTCCTTACATCAGGTTTTTTTCAGTGACGGTGACGTCACCTGCGGGGTTGCCGTGGTCCTTGACTACGTCAGCGGTCCAATCTACTCATCTTTTCTTAGTAGCGCAAATTTTAGTCCAATATACGTTTGCATTATTCTTCACTGTCTATCGAACCCCATTGTTTATGTATGACACCATGCTCCCATTTTTGATATAGGTCTACGATACCTTGGGGAATTTGCTTTATCATTTTATAGTTACTGTAGTGGGCCCTGCTCCCCTCCGCCTCGTTGGTCGTCAGGTTTGTTCCACCTAAAGTGGGCCGTCTCCACCCGAAAATATTGGATTTTTTTTATACCACCAATTACCCACCTCCCTCTCTCCCTCACCAACACGCAGGCGCTAGACTATGAACCGAACATATAACACTTAAGTAATACAAGTTAGGACATTGCTGCGGCATGGATCTCTGTCCCTGACATGAAGACGTGATCAAGGTACCAACATGTCGTTTGCTTTTGTATCGACGAGTTTTAATCATGAGCGTTAATGACGTCACCCGAGGAATATTAAAGAGGTACACGAGACGACGGACGCGATCATTGTTCCCCTGATACGATGTCCCTACGCTGACCCATCATCACAGGCCCAGCTCTCACAGTCGATCACAACCATCGACGTCCAACCCAGACGCTCAGTCAACGCAGTCATCACGTTGCTTTTGATTCCATGATGAAGGGTATCCTAGGCAACATCAATAGAAGGAAGCGTCTTTCATTGAAAAAAACTGTTAATGAGTTCGTTGAAGACAGTAATTGTGGCTCACTGGCCTTTATATCTTGGCCTACCCCAAGATAATTCGTAAACAGGGGAAATAAAAGACGTACTTATTAGGTAGTAATCAGCTAGTGGGCAACATTGATGCTTCAAACACCTCGATATTCCCAGTAATGTCAGGGCGGTGCGATACAATTACTGGGAACGAAATTGAATCCGCATATCAACTAATGCTACCAAAGTCTGTGGAGATATTCGTGACCAAATGGGACGGTACATTAGGTGCCAGATAATTCATCGGCTGATCTCATATTAAAGTAGTGTTATAACATCATCCTATTGTCTGCCGTACATTACATTTTAAGAATGTACTGTTTTAAGGAGTAGATATATTGTGAATGCCAAGTTGTTGTCGGAAAATGAACTGCTGTGATGTCACCGCCCTTCTGGTTTAGTCTGTCCTTCACCTTTCCCGGCATCTCCGTGTCATTCACAACCCCACCTCCTTCCACCCCTATCCCCTACATCCCACACCCCGACCCCCACCATCACGACACTCTCGCCCACACCTTCGGTGTCGCGGTGAACGGGTCGTCTGTTTATTGTTGGGAAAGCTGTTCTTTGTCAGCCGCAGTTTAGCCGACGTATTTAGGGTGGTATTGTGTTTGGAGCACCCATGTAGTCGTCATTGGCCGTGGGGGGGGGGGTGGGGCTCACCGGTGCGGCGGGGGTGGGAAGAGGGGAGGGGGAAGGGGAGAGGAAAGGGGAGAGGGAAGGGGGAGGGCAGGACAGGCTAGGTGTGATGTAGGTGAGGAAAGAGGGAGAGGAGGGGGGCGGGGGTGAATGGGGCGGGTGGAGATGACTAGGTGTGTTGCAGGTGGGGAGAGAGGGAGGGGCCAGGGGAGGGGGGAAGGGGGCCGGACGGAAATTGGTAGGTGTGAAAGGGGGTGAATGGGGAGAGGACGGGACCTTAGAGGGTGGGGCCTATGTCGAGGGAGAGGAGAAATGCAGAGAGGAGGTGGCGGAGGCGGAGAAGGGGGGAGGAGAAAGCAAGACAAGGTATGAGAAGTTTTTACAAGAAGGAGAGCTTTGATGAAAGGAGGAGTAAAAACCCAGAACAAAACTCGGGCACGATAGGAGGACATCGTCAGGAAAAACCGCAAAGAGAGAAAGAAACCGTCGGCAGGTGTCAACATGACGATGGAGTCCCCAAACGTGCCGAGGGGACCTCTCAAGATGTCTATTGACCAAAGAGAGCTGCTGCGGGAGGTGGAGAGATGTCTTGGTGGTAATCAAGACACGAAGCAAGATGAGCAAGCAACTTGGCCGTTCAGAGCATCTGGTAAACGTGAGAAAACCTAGGAAATGAATCAGCTCCCAGTTTCGTCACGTCGTCTCCAACAACGAATGGAACATAAATGAACAACCATCATAATACCAATTGTTAATTTGGTATAACAATGAAAATGATATATATGCCACATTGACAGGAAAGACGATTTACTGATATAACAGTCTGGGGTATTCCGTTCGCCATCCACAGAGGGAAATTAATAGAGAGAGAGAGAGAGAGAGAGAGAGCATAGATAACTGAACTTGGCCTCCCAATTACTATTTACCGGAAAGGCAAACTGCGCTGTGCCATTAATACCGCTTACCGGTCCAAGCAATTGCCGTCAATTTGTGGGCACGTTGTCCGACATCAGCTAGGAGGAGATTAATGCTACGATGTGGTGGTGGTGGTGGTGGGTGGGGGAGGGGGGGGGTGCGCTCGGGACACACCCCACCTTCCACCGAACCCGAATTACACACACCCCTGTTGCCCCGCCCCGCCCCGCCCCGCCCCGCCCCCCGACTGCACCTCCCTCTGCCCCCCACGTCCTACTCGCCTCGCCCTTGCGTGGCGCGACGGGAGATTGAAGCCCAGGGCGGATCTCCAGTCGGCCATGTCATCCACACAATCAATTTTGCGGTTTGCGACCCAATCCTCATTATCAAGGCTTTGGCCGGCCTTCCTTCTGGCTCCACCGATCACCGTTATCCGTCAGCGGATACCGGAAGCCAGGCCCACACACGGCTTCCATTGACGGACAGCCAATGATTGCAGCCAATGTGAGCCATAGTACCCAGTGCGCGCAAGGTCAAGGACATTCTGTCCCGCGGTGGAATTATTATTAGCATCTAGTGAAGATCCCTTAAATCAGGTGGTCACTGTCTTGTTCTTTTGCGACAGTTCACAATTGATTAGATTGCACTTTTATTTATGCAAAAAAAAAGTTTTTTTTTCAGCCTGATAGCATTTAAATGGATTTTCTGACTGAAGACACCTGCAACTCACACACATGCAGTTGGACCACGAACCGGCATGAGTACTAGATTTACACATCTGTCCGTAGCACAAGATCTCGGCACCACACCATTATTTGAATAGTATTTCGAATTAAACAAATAAATAGACTACATACTTTAACAAAAAGCGGGACATGGCCCTGTTCATCAGCTCAGGAGGAAATTGAACCACCCTAGCGTGAAAATTGAACCATCCACGTAAATATTTTTTGCCGCGATCGATAAGAACGAGGCAATATTAATTATGTAAGTCAATAAAGACTTTAATGGTTTACCGTTACTTTTGATGGAAGGTACTTATGTGGTGAAAAGCAAAATCAAAATCGAATCTTATGTCCTGCCGTCGATATTTGAGCAATTTCCTTACATCAGGTTTTTTTCATTGACGGTGACGTCACCTGCGGGGTTGCCGTTGTCCTTGACTACGTCAGCGGTCCAATCTACTCATCTTTTCTTAGTAGCGCAAATGTTAGTCCAATATACGTTTGCATTATTCTTCACTGTCTATCGAACCCCATTGTTTATGTATGACACCATGCTCCCATTTTTGATATAGGTCTACGACTCCTTGGGGAATTTGCTTTATCATTTTATAGTTACTGTAGTGGGCCCTGCTCCCCTCCGCGCTCGGGACACACCCCACCTTCCACCGAACCAGAATTACACACACCCCTGTTGCCCCGCCCCGCCCCGCCCCGCCCCCCGACCGCACCCTCCTCTGCCCCCCACGTCCTACTCGCCTCACCCTTGCGTGGCGCGACGGGAGATTGAAGCCCAGGGCGGATGTCCAGTCGGCCATGTCATCCACACAATCAATTTTGCGGTTTGCGACCCAATCCTCATTATCAAGGCTTTGGCCGGCTTTCCTTCCGGCTCCACCGATCACCGTTATACCTCAGCGGATACCGGAAGCCAGGCCGATATACGGCTTCCATTGACGGACAGCCAATAATTGCAGCCAATGTGAGCCATAGTACCCAGTGCGCGCAAGGTCAAGGACATTCTGTCCCGCGGTGGAATTATTATTAGCATCTAGTGAAGATCCCTTAAATCAGGTGGTCACTGTCTTGTTCTTTTGCGACAGTTCACAATTGATTAGATTGCACTTTTACTTATGCAAAAAAAAAAAATTTTTCAGCCTGATAGCATTTAAATGGATTTTCTGACTGAAGACACCTGCAACTCACACACATGCAGCTGGACCACGAACCAGCATGAGTACTAGATTTACACATCTGTCCGTAGTAGCACAAGATCTCGGCACAACACCATTATTTAAATAGTATTTTGAATTAAACAAATAAATAGACTACAGACTTTAACAAAAAGCGGGACATGGCCCTGTTCACCAGCTCAGGAGGAAATTGAACCACCCTTGCGTGAAAATTGAACCATCCACGTAATTTTTTTTTGCCGCGATCGATAAGAACGAGGCAATATTAATTATGTCATTCAATAAAGACCTTAATGGTTTACAGTTACTTTTGATGGAAGGTACTAATGTGGTGAAAAGCAAAATCAAAATCGAATCTTATGTCATGCCATCGATATTTGAGTAATTACCTTACATCAATGAATGTTTTCATTGACGGTGACGTCACCTGCGGGGTTGCCGTGGTCCTTGACTACGTCAGCGGTCCAATCTACTCATCTTTTCCTAGTAGCGCAAATTTTAGTCAAATTTACGTTTGCATTATTCTTCACTGTCTATCGAACCCCATTGTTTATGTATGACACCATGCTCTAATTTTTGATATAGGTCTACGACTCCTTGGGGAATTTGCTTTATCATTTTATAGTTACTGTAGTGGGCCCTGATCCCCTCCGCCTCGTTGGTCGTCAGGTTTGTTCCACCTAAAGTGGGCCGTCTCCACCCGAAAATATTGGATTTTTTTTATACCACCAATTACCCACCTCCCTCTCTCCCTCACCAACACGCAGGCGCTAGACTATGAACCGAACATATAACACTTAAGTAATACAAGTTAGGACATTGCTGCGGCATGGATCTCTGTCCCTGACATGAAGACGTGATCAAGGTACCAACATGTCGTTTGCTTTTGTATCGACGAGTTTTAATCATGAGCGTTAATGACGTCACCCGAGGAATATTAAAGAGGTACACGAGACGACGGACGCGATCATTGTTCCCCTGATACGATGTCCCTACGCTGACCCATCATCACAGGCCCAGCTCTCACAGTCGATCACAACCATCGACGTCCAACCCAGACGCTCAGTCAACGCAGTCATCACGTTGCTTTTGATTCCATGATGAAGGGTAACCTAGACAACATCAATAGAAGGAAGCGTCTTTCATTGGAAGACTGTTAATGAGTTCGTTGAAGACAGTAATTGTGCCTCCCTGGCCTTTATATCTTGGCCTACGCCAAGAGAATTCGTAAACAGAGGATATGAAAGACATGGTAATTAAATAGTACTCAGCTAGTGGGTAATTCTCTGACTTAAAAGTGCATTATCACCTGTTCCCCGTAGCGTGAATAAATCATCTTTTAAGATGTACATTGCAGCCCTCGCTTCCCAAACCAATAAAATAGCTGACTGAAGTCTTCTATCTTAGAATCCACGCAGGAGCGGATCCAGGAGGGGGCCGACCCGGCCCCGGCCCCCCCTTTCAGGCCAAAGTTTATACCATTTAAGATCTAAAAACTGAAAGCTAGGCCATTACTCGAAACCTACCCCCCCCCCCTTTTCAGTATATCTGGATCCGACCTTGCCACGAAATGTATTATTGTAGCAATGGTAAACTTGAGTCATACGTGAGCTAAGCTGAAACAATGGTTCGCCCTGGCATGGAAGAACGTCGGACCCTGCAGCCACAATCAGTTTAGTTCATCTATAGATTACAAGAAGGAAGTCGTGTTTCGCATCAAGGCGCGTGGGCCACTCCACATGGTTTATGTTAATATACAGACTATATTGGTCATTTGAATGTGGAATATGATATAATCGTTCAAATGATTGGATACTGAACGGATATGATACGCAGCGATCTTGCGATGGTGTTTGAAACACGTAACACCCAGTGCGTTTTGATGGATAGGATACGCTGTGCAAACATGAGTTTCGTGGAATTCACGAGAAAGAAAATGATTTCTGGTGTGATTATAGGATATAAGGAAATGTCGGTATGTATTTTGCATATAAATTGAATATGATCTCAAATGCAGTTTCTGAAAGTGGATTTTGTGATCTGCGCTTGTTTTGATGAGCAATTTGTATGTGTTTTTGCTGGGGCTTTCCATCGGGCGTCAAGCTTCCAGTTCATTATCCATTGTGGTTGTGACCTGTTTAAGACAAGCTCACTTATTGGTCAGGATTGACATCGAGTGCGATTGTCGATTTCGTAACAGAAGGACGATTGTTCAACAAAAAAATTGTTTGGTCTCCTTGAGTCAATCGCAATTTATCAGCTCGCTAAAATAGTACATTCGTAAAAATTAATGTACAGTTTAGACAATAGAATGACGTCATAGCAGTACTTTAAATTTATACGAATGTACTGTTTTAGCGAGTTGATAAATTGTGATAGACTCAAGGAGACCAAACAATTTTGTTGTTGAACAATCGTCCTTCTGTTACAACAAATCTTTGTTCAATATTACGAAATCGACATTCGCAGTCAATGCCAATGATGAGCTAGCGTCGCTGAAACATGTCACAATCACAATGGATTATGAACTGGAAGCTTGATACCCGATGGAATGCTCTCGCGGAATTAAAAATATTAGTTTCTATAAGGCATTAAACATAACAACAGTCTACATTACGTTACATACTGACAATGTTGCAAAAGCCGACACACATTTCTCTTTGAAACAATCGTAGATCACAAAATCTTTGTTAAGAAACTGAAGTTGAAATATGTATTTCTAATGCAAAATACATACAGACATTTCTTCATATCCTTCAGTAATCACACTATAAATCATTTCTCTTCTCGTGAATCCCACAAAACTCACTTTGCAAAGCGTATCCTATCCCTCAACAACGCACTTAACTGGGTGTTCCTTGTTTCAAACACCATCGCAAAATCGCTGCACATCATATCCTTTTAATATCAAATAATTTGCATGATTGCATCATATTCCACCTTGAAGTGACACTGATCGTCTCTATAATGCCGCATACTCCATGTAAAGTAGCCTTGAATTGAAACACGATTTCATCTTTGCAATCTGTAGATGAGCTAAACTGAATTGTGGTTGCAGGGTCCAACGGTTTTTTCATATTAGGGCGAACAGTAGTTTCAACTTAGCTGACATGAGACTCAAGCCTACTATGTACTGAAATAATACATTTCGTGGGTTTTAAGACGGAAAATGAACCGGCTTCTGTCCGTTATTTTATTGCTTTTGGAAGCGAGAGGTGCATTTAAAGGACTCCCACGCTACGGGAAACAGGCGAGGTTCACCGTACTTAAGTCAGAGAATACCCGTGTAACAGTTTTTTTTTTTTTTTTTTTTTTTTTTTATTAAATATATGTTTATTTCAATATCAATGTGGATAATCCAAGTACATGCAAGTCATAATAAGTGGTATACATAGCAAACAAGCTTATACAGAAATCAGCAAACATTTTACGGGCTCCCACTTCGTCTTTATACGTTTATATCGCGATGTTAAAATACCTTTTGAAAATTTCGTTACATGTTCTTCGATGTTATAATGATATCTTATAAATGAAAGAGCACCTTGACAGGAAATATTGGTGTTACAGCATTTACAAATGTATATATATCTCTTTACAATCAAAATAATATGATTACTCAGTAGCTTGTTATCAAAGGGTGCTAAATTTCCAAGTATGACGTTTGGTCCCGTTAAATCAACATTGAAATTACAAAGCGAGTCAAACACAATACTAAGCTCAGTCCATACAGCATTTACAACCGGACACTCCCAGAAGAGATGTAAGATTGTCTCAGGTTTATCCGCGCAAAAGGTACAAGAATCAGTGTCTAATATATTACATTTCTTAAGCCATAGTTTCGTTATCAGTGTTCTAGTCAGTATTAGATATTGGAAACTCCTCAATTTTCTTTCTATTGAACATAGGTATGGCAGTTTATACATCTGCTTCCAGTTGATATTTGCCATGTTAAGATCTTGTTCCCACCTCTGTTCATTATTGCACGTGAATGGAATAGTCCGTACACGGTGTTGGTAAGCAAAAGAACATACTTTGGGAACTCTCATAATTGACTTTAGACATTCACAACCTTGATTGTTACTTTTAAACATTGAACCTGCTTGCAGTGGTACGCTTCTAATCATTGTTTCGTAATCTAGGAAGTTCATAGACATATTAAAGTTCTTTTGAAATTGTGACCAAGTTAAGAATGAGCCATTGTCATCTAATAAGTCGTTAACATACATGACACCATGTTCGATAAATACCTGTTTACGCGAAACAATATTAGAAGATGTGATAAAACTAGAATTCCATAGTGGATATTCAGGTACGGTTTGCTTTGATAATACAAGTTTATGTTTCTTTCCAAAATGGGTTTTGGGTCGTGTCTCCCATGAGTTTAAGGGAGATTTCGTCTAATTCCCAACATAAGTTTTTTTCCGTGCAGACCACACTGCAGAACAGTTGTTGCCATTTCCCATCACCTTCGATTAATCGCTTTATCCAGCATATTTTTAAAGCATCAATAAATATCAACAAGTTTGTTAACTTTACACCTCCAAATTCAATATCCTGAGCCAATCTATTCAAAGAAATTTTACATTTTTTGCCCCAAATAAATGTTTTGAAGATGTTTTCTAATTTCGTTATCACTGCACTCGAAGGGGATGGAAGCACCGATAATATATGTACCAATTTCGGGATAAAAAGTGATTTCACAATTGTAACTTTCCCGTGTAATGATAGTTTTCTTTTAGCGTAGATATTACAAAGTCGTGTTATTTCTTCCAATTTACTATCATAATTCTTAGCATGCATGTCATCCATATGGGCAGAGAAAGAGATTCATAACAATTTGAATTCTGATACCCACTCTAGAGATTCATCTGTACATACTTTGAACTTTGGCTTCTTTCCCAGCCAAACAGCTTTGGTTTTAGATAGATTCAGTCTTAATCCTGAGCATCTTTCAAAGTTATTAAAGAGCGTAAGTGCTGATCTTAAACTGTCTTTCGTGCCGTCCAGTAGCAGAAACGTGTCGTCAGCGTAATGGCCAATCTTGTATAGAATATTTCTTATGCTGATACCTTTACACGATGAACAGTTTTGTACAGCACGCGAAAGTGGTTCAATCGCTAAAAGAAACAAGTAGGATGATAAGGGGTCCCCTTGTCTACAACCTCTAGTTATGGTAAAAAACTGAGAGAAAAATCCGTTATTTATAACACAGCTGCGAGAATCTTTCATACATAGATCAACATAAGACAAAAAATTATCACCAAAGTTATGGACCTGCAAGACTTTTCTTAGATAGCGCCACTCTATCGAGTCGAAGGCCTTTTCAAAGTCAATTAATAAGAGCATACCAGTCATGTTTTTCCTGGATAATTCAAACATAACATCGTAAATTAATCTGGTATTTTCGCCTATGTATCTGCCCTTAAGAAATCCCTTTTGACAATCACTAATCACAGATGGTAACACCTCCTTTAATCTCTTGGCTATCACTCCCAAAATTATTTTATAATCTGTGTTAAGTAATGTTATCGGTCTCCAGTTGTTCAGGTGCTCTCTGGCCTTGTCTCCCTTTGTAATACAAGTTATAATACCCTGTTGTTGAATAGTTGTTAACTGTTTATTTTTTACAGCGTAGTTTATACTTCTTACTAAGAAGTGTCCCAGGTCTCTCCAGAAAAAGATGTAAAATTCTGGTGGAAAACCATCTGAACCTGGAGTTTTATTTCGTTTCATCTTTGATAAAACGTCCTTAATATCGCTATCATTTATATCAGAATCTAGCTGTTGTTTTTGAGATTCGTTTATGGGTTTGATATTTTCAGGGCATAGAAATTGTTCTACGATATTTGCATCCGTCTTGCGCGAAGAATATAGTTGTTTATAAAACTTCATTTGTTCCTGAAGAATTGTTTCTTCATCGGCAATAGTTTTTCCATTTATATTTAGCTTATTAATGACCTTTTTGGTGTAATTACGTTTTTCTAAATTTAAGAAGAATTGCGTAGGTTTTTCACCTTTTTCATATATATGTGCTCTTTCCCTCAGCATTCTAAATTTGTATTTGCTGAGTCTAAGTGTTTCTAACTCATTGTGTTTGATTTGTAGTAACCCGTGTTACCTGTGTAACAGTTGATTATTGTTATATATACTCGGCTTGCGCAATGTACATTCTTTATTAAGAATGCACTGTTACACGGGCATTCTCCTGAACATAATAAGGTCTATTACCATACCAACATTGGGGAATCGAACCTCACCCGAAGACGATTAGTGGTAAGCGCCTTTCTATGTCCATCTCATGTAAAATCGACAGCACAAGTTCCGATACGGATATATATAAAACAGCAACTTGATATTTATAATAAAAACATGAAACATGTAATTAAGAAGGTCGCATTCGAGCCCACTCTTTTGTGTTTAAAAAATGGCTTCGTGGAAAGTTGAGATGGACTCCTTGACGTTTCACGTCTTGACGTCGCTGTTATCACTAGCGATTAATTGCCCACGAAGTCTTCGGAACTATTTATACGTGCATTTGTACATTCCAACATAAATGATATGGTGTCAGGATTTCTATACAATATCTCTTTTCAGGTTTTACATGTCACCTATTCGAGAGACGTCTATCGCACATAATGAAAGACGGACACATAATGGGCCTCCTAAATCCATGGTGAAAAGAGAAATCCGTTACATGAGCAAACTGAGAGCGGTGTCAGTAGTGGAACATGACATGACAGGGCGTCATCGGTCAAGTCCCCTATGCCGGGATCTATTGCAGCGAGAGGCGAGGTTACGGCTGAATGCCAACGTGTATCAGGTCTCGGAGGTCCAAGTTATAGGCCGATTGCGTTACCCGAACTGCGTTTGCTGAACTGCGCCGTTTGCCGAAATACGCCTTTGCCGAACTGCGCATTTGCCGAACTCCGCCTTTTGCAGAACTGCGCCTTTTGCCGAACTGCGCATTTTACCTAGTTACCCTTTGTTACCGAGCGACGCCTGTTGTGTGTGATACCATTCAGGTATATGTTGGACACCTGCTGCAAGGGGTGACCATTGTGTGTGGCAAATGAGTTACGTTAGACGCGTTAACCCCCCCCCCCCCACATCCCCACCCCCACCATCCTGAAATGGAGTCGGGATGACACATGAGGTCTTCCAAATGCCACGACATCATACCAATGTCACATTCAATCATTCACCCAGATGAAGGTATTTTATGACGGGTATTCAGAGAACTACGTATATTCTATTATGTGTTATGTGTCTATGATATACATCAGCGTCATCACGAGATCGGAGTTGCGCCATCCGGCGGTCGTGTGCAGAGTGGCCCAGACGTTAACCCACTCTCTGCCTTCGACTCACTCCGCTAGGGCTCCATTATATCTCTGTTGTTGCTTACGTCCTCAATGCATTTTCGCACTCATTCGCCAGGGCGGCGCTGCGCATATTGATAGGAAAAATTCGTCGCGCATTTCTACAAATTAGTGCTGCGACCCAGCCATAGCCTAATAGCACAAAAAAAGCAGGTGATGAAAAAACAGTTTTGTCATAATTATAACTTTTTCGAAAGAGTTCAAGATGTTTTTTGGTGTATTAAATACACAAAACTCGTTATTTTTATGTTTTATTCTTGAAACCTATAATGTTGCAAGAAATTACAGCTGATTTGACTGTTTTTCAAGAAACTTGAAATTTGCCCCCGGCCGCCAGCAGCGGTAAAAGCTAGCTTGCGTAGCGCCGCCGTGCGGGGCGCTTGGCGTTAACCTTGACATGGGGTTCAGTGATAACTGCGTGGCTGTTACTGTTCAGCCTCAACACCGTCAAACATTTATAGAGCAGTGGGGACTCAATCCGTGGCTTAGTGGGCAGCGTTCAGCGTAGGAGCGGGTTCCTTCATACATCAACCCGCAAGGCAAGGCCGTGATAGTAAATCACAAGGTATAACGTCCCACCAACCAACGACCGAGCCCCAACAGACACTGTCTCAGCTAAAGGCCCCATGACAACATTACCTGGAACCATGAAAATATAAATGTGATTCAGATATCGTCCAGCAATCGTTTTTGCGCCCCGACGAAGATGGTCTGGAAGGTAAACGTGAGCAGTACGTGAGCAGTTCGGGCTCCATATGAACAATTCGGGACCCTCACCCATATAATAATAATATTATTATTAATAATAATAATAGTAATAATCATAATAACAGTAATAATATTAATAATAATAACAATATTAATAATAATAGTCATAATAATAACAATAGTAGTAATATTAATTATAATATTAATAATTATAACAATAGTAATAACAATAACAATAATAATAACAATAGTAATAATAACAAAAGTAATAACAATAACAATAATAATAACAATAGTAATAATAATACACAGCTAGTTGGCAAGCAGCAGAAGCCGAGGCCTGTTCTCTCCAACGACGAACAAAACCCCTAAACAACCAAAACAACACTAAGCACACAGGAACAGTAAGTACCTGTGAAGACAAACACCTAGATTTGGCCCAGTCCTTGGACTAATAAACTAACATGGCAATATTGAACACAATACGAATCCCGGGATATAACGTTTATTCGTTTTTCCTTTTGCTTCTGAACATTATACAAGCAGAATTTTCCCTTTTTCAATTTTCTGTTTCACAAAAGGTAAAGCAGAAAAGGATTTCGGCAATTCCTTTTCCCATTACCGTTTTGAAACTTGAAACAGCAAAAAAGGTTATAGTCCTCAGAAACCGTTTGTCTTTTTTGAAAAGAGCAAAATGAAAATAGGTAACACTCGCGCGATACCTTTACCCTTTTGCTTTTAAGTATGCCGTATGCTTATAAGTAGCTTATCAGTAGGTCTTTTCAGATATGTGAAGTAATATTTAGGTTCTCATGGGGCCTTCAAAGGTGGTACTAACTTAACGACTTTGAGTCCGAGTCGAGACGGCTAAATAAACGTCAAGCTTTAATTTATGGAAAACCGTGCGGCAAATGCAGCTTGAGATACATAAACGTATATAACAAAAAAAAGGCCAAACTGACGATACCTCGTTTAAACAATCTGCGAAATCTATACCAGGTGGTGGTTTACCATTAATAAAGACTATTTTATGCTGCTGTTTCACAATCGATCCAGGACAACGCCAACCTCGTTATTCAATCCACACAGTGAATGAGCTTTTGTTAGAGACGAGCTTTATGTCAGTAAATTGAAGCCAGACAGAGCAAGCTGACGCCGACATCGCCATCACAATCTATGGCGTGCCTGGTCCGGTATATAATGATATCTAATTATAATTATAACTAGGTATATAAAATTACATCATATCAGGGTATCACGTAATAATGTCCGAAGTCAATGGAGGCTTGCATTGGAATGTTACATTGTCTACATTGTCTACGTCATGGCTATGAATGTGTTTACATTTAGTAGGCACAGCCTTCTGTGTCTCACGGCTCACGCCCTGGAACATTAATATAGACCTTAATATATAACATAATTGTGGATGTTGCTTCGACGCTCGAGTTTATTATGTAGAACGCTCACCCAATAAAAGTGGACACTTCACCGTGGTGATTGCGAAGTCTTCGACAATTACGTATTGTAATCAAAGTCGCAATTGCCTGAAGTCTACAGCTTTGATCGGTGTTTTACACCGGCTAGAGACTGGAGACTGGTTCACTACCAGCTACACCAAACAGTCTGGTGAGAGAGGAATTCTTCCATTTCCCAAACACCATTGCGCAATAAGACTTTCATTCGCTGACCATTAAACACCAAATGTCGCCGTAGGGCAGTCAAGAAACGTGGGGCCAGATGACTCACCTGGGTCCCACAATATCACGCAATTGCGTTGCTGCCACATGTATTTAAGCGTTTAATATTTGTTCCGGTTTGTTACGTGATACCTTAACAAATCTAAATGGGCGCTAAAGCAGACAGACCTTCAATATCGAAATAAAAGATTCTTAGCTGTTGTTATTCAAGGTGGAACAAAGTAGAACTCGGAGTAATAGAAGTGGATACTAGATCAAGGAAAGGTGCGTCCCCGGAAGCTTGAAACTTACTACAAGGGAGCTTGAAACAAAGCTACAAGGGAGCTTGAAACAAAGAGAGCTGTGTGTCCCAGGGAGCGTGAAGAAGATAGCTGTGCGTCGCAGAGAGCTTAAAGAAGAGAAAATGAGACAGCCTAGGGAGCTTGAAGACGAGAATGTGAGACAGCCTAGAGAGCTTTAAACAAGCGAGAGCTGTGCATCCTAGGGGAGCTTGAAGAAGAGAGAGCTGTGCGTCCCAGGGAACTTAAAGCAGAAAGAACTGTGCCTCCCAGGGAGCTTGAAGCAGAGAGAGCTGTGCGTCCCAGGAAGCTTTAAGCAGAGAGAGAGCTGTGCGTCCCAGGGAGCCTGAAGCAGAGAGAGCTGTGCCTCCCAGGGAGCTTGAAGCAGAGAGAGAGCTGTGCGTCCCAGGGAACTTGAAGCAGAGAGAGCTGTGCGTCCCATGAAGCTTTAAGCAGAGAGAGAGCTGTGTGTCCCAGGGAGCTTTAAGCAGAGAGAGGTGTGCGTCCCAGGGAGCTTGAAGCAGAGAGAGCTGTGCCTCCCAGGGAGCTTGAAGCAGAGAGAGAGCTGTGCGTCCCAGGGAACTTGAAACAGAGAGAGCTGTGCGTCCCAGGGAGCTTGAAGAAGGGAGAGCTGTGGGTCCCAGGGAGCCTGAAGCAGAGAGAGCTGTGCGTCTCAGTGAGCTTGAAGCAGAGAGAGGTGTGCGTCCCAGGGAACTTGAAGCAGAGAGAGCTGTGCGTCCCAGGGAACTTGAAGAAGGGAGAGCTGTGGGTCCCAGGGAGCTCGAAGCAGAGGGAGCTGTGCGTCCCAGGGAGCTTGAAGCAGAGAGAGCTGTGCGTCCCAGGGAGCTTGAAGCAGAGAGAGCTGTGCGTCCCAGGGAGCTTGAAGAAGGGAGAGCTGTGGGTCCCAGGGAGCTCGAAGCAGAGGGAGCTGTGCGTCCCAGGGAGCTTGAAGCAGAGAGAGCTGTGCGTCCCAGGGAGCTTGAAGCAGAGAGAGCTGTGCGTCCCAGGGAGCTTGAAGCAGAGAGAACTGTGCGTCCCAGGGAGCTTGAAGCAGAGGGAGCTGTGCGTCCCAGGGAGCTTGAAGCAGAGAGAGCTGTGCGTCCCAGGGAGCTTGAAGCAGAGAGAACTGTGCGTCCCAGGGAGCTTGAAGCAGAGAGAACTGTGCGTCCCAGGGAGCTTTAAGCAGGGAGAGAGTTGTGCGTCCCAGGGAGCCTGAAGCAGAGAGAGGTGTACGTCCCAGTGAGCTTAAAGAAAAGAGAGGTGTGCATCCCAGTGAGCGGGCCGCTTGACTGAGGCAGAGTCCGTCCATCAGGTCCCGTAACCCAGGGGGCGCGCGACATCGTGTCTCCAGTCGATATATTCCCTCTCCCAAAAATGTCACTCGCATGTACGCAAGCAATGTTATTCACAAGACAACTTGTCAGTTTATCCAAATGTGGCTATTTTTTTCGCACTTCTTGTCCCGACAAAAGTACAAAGGAAGTTCATGGGGTCTTTTGCCCCAAGTGAAGCATATCTAGCCGATGTATTTGGCGGTTTGGAATTGGAGAGGGGAGAAGGGGCGGAACACTCGCTATTCGGGCACCTGTGGACATTACTCCCCTCCCCCTGCCTCTGAAAGAGTCGGCGCCTGTTTATGAATCAGACGGTGTTGATCAGAATTTACATGGTGGGGGCGGGGTTGGTGATCATGTAGTAGCCTGATCGGGTCACATCCATCATTAGATGTGACATGCTGTACAAAACGACACATGGAAACATGTATGGCCCGGTTTATCAAAAGCCAGATGGTGTTTTACATATGAACATAGACTGACTACAGCCCTCCACTGCTGTCACACCCGGTCATATGGGTCTGGTAGTGCGGGTCCTGTGTCCATGCAATGGCGATTGTTCACAATTTTCACCGTCGAAAGTCGATTTTTTTACGAAACATTCCTTGTCGCTTTTTGGTTAAGTTCAGTGCGATTTTGTTCAAAAATCTGTGTCGATGTCGCTTTTTTTTAGATCCTCATTGTCGGAATTTTGGGGTCAATGTCGAATGGTAATTTTTCAAATATGTCTCTGTCGCGTGTCGCCATTTACCCCTCCCAGACCCCTGGTCATTTGTTCTTGTACCTGCTTCATTCTCTTGCAATCATGATATGACGATGCCTACGCGCTCACTTCTCAGATACTATTGCAACTGCTTGGAGACACCAGGTAGGGGAGACCGGGGCTAGTTTGGCTAGTTTTCACTAAGATTGATCTGTAGACCATTATTTCCTGGCTAGGAAGCCATGATAGTCTGATATTACAGGTCTGATATTATAGACTTCCATATTTCAAAAGTGAACGGCATAAGAAAAAAATCCGTCAAGGGCAGTGCACTGTATACACCCAGATTTCGCCGTTCTCGCTGGAGTCACCGCACAAAGTATACAAGGCGAACGTGCCCCATCGTCGGAGGGCGAACTTGCCCCACGAGTAATTTTATTTCTGACTTCGTTTCACACAAAACCTAAACTGATTACAGGGGTGAACTAAATGTCACTAAATGCGGGATTACCTGTACTTTGGAATGATATATATATATAATATGTCTTGTCTACACCGCATATGTAGCAAATTCAACAAAAGTCGCGAGATAGTTTAACGGACAGCCCCTGTTTTCTCCGTGCACGCGCGGAACGAATCAAGTGACCTGCTCTTGTCAGATGGTCGAACATTACGTAACCGAATAACATAATAATCGAGGTGGCCGGACTTACCCCGGGGGGCGAACTAGCCCCGGTCTCCTCTACCCCTCAAGTCAATCTTTGATGAAGTCGCCTAACCCTGTGGTTCTTTTGATACAACCCATAGCCCTCTTATGAATCTTTGGAGACGCCCCCTAACCTTCTACCTTCTTGTGAGTATTTTGAGACGCCCCCTAACCCTCTTGTGGTTCTTTTGATACAACCCATAGCCCTCTGATGAATCTTTGGAGACGCCCCCTAACCTTCTAACTTCTTGTGAGTATTATGAGACGCCCCCTAACCCTCTTGTGGTTCTTTTGATACAACCCATAGCCCTCTTATGAATCTTTGGAGACGCCCCCTAACCTTCTACGTTCTTGTGAGTATTTTGAGACGCCCCCTAACCCTCTTGTGGTTCTTTTGATACAACACATAGCCCTCTTATGAATCTTTGGAGACGCCCCCTAACCTTCTACCTTCTTGTGAGTATTTTGAGACGCCCCCTAACCCTCTTGTGGTTCTTTTGATACAACACATAGCCCTCTTATGAATCTTTGGAGACGCCCCCTAACCTTCTACCTTCTTGTGAGTATTTTGAGACGCCCCCTAACCCTCTTGTGGTTCTTTTGATACAACACATAGCCCTCTTATGAATCTTTGGAGACGCCCCCTAACCTTCTACCTTCTTGTGAGTATTTTGAGACGCCCCCTAACCCTTTTGTCAGTCTTTTGAGACGCCCCCTAACCCTTTTGTGAGTCTTTTGAGACAACCCCTAACCTTGTACTGGGTGTTTGAAGACGTCCCCTAACCTTTTCGTTAGTCTTTGGAGACAACCCCTAACCTTGTACTGGGTGTTTGAAGACGTCCCCTAACCTTTTCGTTAGTCTTTGGAGATGCGCCCCTAACATTGTTATCACTCTGCGGAGACCCCTCTTACCTCTCTTGTGAGTCTTTTGAGACAACCCCTCACCTTGTTCTTGAACACTTCTATCTCGCCTTGTCGCTAATCGCTGAAGACTCCCCTTAAACTTGTCTTCGGTCTTTCAGACGGTGGGTTACGAGAGGCAGCGAGCGGCAGCGCCACCTGCCATCATCAGAGCCCGGAGAATGGAGTGGGGGGAGGGGGGGGGGCGGAGGGGGGGGGGGTGTAACCCCACCCCACCCCCGCTCCCGGTTGTGGACTGACTATACACGGAGCCAGGTGGCCCGCATCAGCACACAAAGCGTGCGTTGAAGGTCTACGAAGCGGTGTATGTTAAAATGTCTCTGCCAGACACGTCTGTCTGTGTCAGACAAGTATGTCTCTGCCAGACACGTCTGTCTGTGTCAGACACGTCTGTGTCAGACACGTCTGTCTCTGCCAGACACGTCTGTCTCTGCCAGACACGTCTGTCTCTGCCAGACACGTCTGTCTCTGCCAGACACGTCTGTCTGTGTCAGACACGTCTGTCTCTGCCAGACACGTCTGTCTCTGCCAGACACGTTTACCTGTCAGCCACGGACATCAGCCAGGACCGTGGCAAGGACAACACTGTCTCTGTGCAGGGTTGGCGTTGGCGGGCCCAATCAGCCAGGACCGTGACAAGGACAACAATGTCTCTGAGCAGGGTTGGCGTTGGCGGGCCCAATCAGCCAGGACCGTGACAAGGACAACAATGTCTCTGTGCAGGGTTGGCGTTGGCGGGCCCAATCAGCCAGGACCGTGACAAGGACAACAATGTCTCTGTGCAGGGTTGGCGTTGGCAGGCCCAATCAGCCAGGACCGTGACAAGGACAACAATGTCTCTGTGCAGGGTTGGCGTTGGCGGGCCCAATCAGCCAGGACCGTGACAAGGACAACAATATCTCTGAGCAGGGTTGGCGTTGGCGGGCCTCATCAGCCAGGACCCTGACCAGGACAACAATGTCTCTGTGCAGGGTTGGCGTTGGCGGGCCCCATCTGCCAGGACCGTGACAAGGACAACAATATCTCTGTGCAGGGTTGGCGTTGGCGGGCCCAATCAGCCAGGACCGTGACAAGGACAACACTGTCTCTGTGCAGGGTTGGCGTTGGCGGGCCCCATCAGCCAGGACCGTGATAAGGACAACAATGTCTCTGTGCAGGGTTGGCGTTGGCGTGCCCCATCTGCCAGGACCGTGACCAGGACAACAATGTCTCTGTGCAGAGTTGGCGTTGGCGTGCCCCATCTGCCAGGACCGTGACAAGGACAACAATGTCTCTGTGCAGGGTTGGCGTTGGCGGCCCAATCAGCCAGGACCGTGACAAGGACAACACTGTCTCTGTGCAGGGTTGGCGTTGGCGGGCCCCATCAGCCAGGACCGTGACAAGGACAACAATGTCTCTGTGCAGGGTTGGCGTTGGCGGGCCCCATCAGCCAGGACCGTGACAAGGACAACAATGTCTCTGTGCAGGGTTGGCGTTGGCGTGCCCCATCTGCCAGGACCGTGACAAGGACAACAATGTCTCTGTGCAGGGTTGGCGTTGGCGGGCCCCATCAGCCAGGACCGTGACAAGGACAACAATGTCTCTGTGCAGGGTTGGCGTTTGACGGGCCCCATCAGCCAGGACCGTGACAAGGACAACACTGTCTCTGTGCAGGGTTGGCGTTTGCGGGCCCCATCTGCCAGGACCGTGACTAGGACAACAATGTATCTGTGCAGGGTTGGCGTTGGCGGGCCCCATCAGCCAGGACCGTGACAAGGACAACAATGTCTCTGTGCAGGGTTGGCGTTGGCGGGCCCCATCAGCCAGGACCGTGACAAGGACAACAATGTCTCTGTGCAGGGTTGGCGTTGGCGGGCCCCATCAGCCAGGACCGTGACAAGGACAACAATGTCTCTGTGCAGGGTTGGCGTTGGCGGGCCCCATCAGCAGGACCGTGACAAGGAAAACAATGTCTCTGTGCAGGGTTGGCGTTGGCGGGCCCCATCAGCCAGGACCGTGACAAGGACAACAATGTATCTGTGCAGTGTTGGCGTTGGCGGGCCCCATCAGCCAGGACCGTGACAAGGACAACAATGTCTCTGTGCAGGGTTGGCGTTGGCGGGCCCCATCTGCCAGGACCGTGACAAGGACAACAATGTCTCTGTGCAGGGTTGGCGTTGGCGGGCCCCATCAGCCAGGACCGTGACAAGGACAACAATGTCTCTGTGCAGGGTTTGGCGTTGGCGGGCCCCATCAGCCAGGACCGTGACAAGGACAACAATGTATCTGTGCAGTGTTGGCGTTGGCGGGCCCCATCAGCCAGGACCGTGACAAGGACAACAATGTCTCTGTGCAGGGTTGGCGTTGGCGGGCCCCATCTGCCAGGACCGTGACAAGGACAACAATGTCTCTGTGCAGGGTTGGCGTTGGCGGGGCCCATCTGCCAGCTTCGTGTCAGGGGATCATTTCACTAAGATCTCGTAATTTTGGCTCGTAAATAAAAAAAAGTTGATTGCTGGCCCGAAGAGAAACGAAATATGTTGAATTCTTCATAAGTATGTGGCAAACTTGATTTTAAATAATATTTGTGAAAACAAATTGCACGAAGATGGCTGCACCCCAATAATCGCAGTATAACACACAATTCAGTCGCCCGTAAAATTACTATCTATCGCTAAATTAGCATTAGAAGATACGGTTAGGAGCTCGTAACTCTTAGTGAAACGAGTGACACAATGTGACACAATGAACCGCCACATACGCACCTCCATAGACTCGGTGTTACATGCGCGTCATACGGGAATGACACAGCAATACCAAAAGCGGCTAAGGGTCAACAACAAAGGATCAGTTTACAACATATGATATCCCGCAACTATGTAAAAGCTCTGGTCAGCTATTGAGTAACTGACGTTTGGTATTGAAACAAAATTAATGTGACCCTGGTCATATTTGGTTAGATTTAAGCGTAAGCGAGTAAATCTATCTGAATTAACGTTTAATAACCATTCTTGCCCATAGATAGGGGTCTGGAAGGGGTAAATGGCGACACGCGACAGACATATTTGAAAAATTCGACATTCGACATTGACCTGCTCCAAATTTCGACACTGAAAAAGAGACGGGGACACAGATAATGGTATTTCAGAAAAAAAACCCACTAAACTTAAGCAACAAGCGTCATGGAAAATCAACATTAGACACTGAGAATTTTGAAAAATCGACACTGTACACTGGACCCCCCTTCCACACCGCCAGATATGTAACAACGAAGAACGAGTGACAGTGACACGATAATCGCTCTCTTTGGCATATAACCCACTGGTTAGTTAACATCATTTATATCGTATCCTCTTATTTCCATCATATAATGCTTTGCTGCAGGTTACTGCAATGGATGCGGTGAACGACCCTGAAAGGTCCATGGGTCTTGATGAACCTCGATGTATCCATGACAACGGGCAAGACACGACTGGTGGGCAGGTCCCGTATGTAACCCACGTGACCAGGCGCCACGTCGGGCGCTTGAGTTTGCGAGTGAGTCACTGGATCATTTTACCACAAAGGTTCATCCTTTAACAATTGTCGCTAAAGAGACGTAATATCGATATACGTCTAACGTATCGTATGTTTTACATATGAATGTACGTCTGTCAAGGTCAGTCTCATCTCGTTCTTTGGTGGTTCGCCGGGAGGTGTCGTTTCGCTCACGTTACTTTCGAACGAAGGTTTTTCGCGTATATCACGTGGATGCATTGGAATCGATTGAATTAATTCAGCGGGAAAGATTCATCAACTGCTGATTGATCGATGTGGGTACATTTGCATTCAACCTGTGACTCTGGTTATATTTTCACCTTGTCCCGGGGGGATGGAGGCTTTTATCCTGACTTCACTCATCGCTCATCACTGCCCCGTGCCGAGCGCGGGGGGGGGGGCAGGCGGGGTGAATGGCAGGCGTGGCGGCAGGCGGGATAAGGAGGCAGGCGGGGTGAGGTGCGTATGCGTGGTGAGGGGGCAGGCGTGGTGAGGGGGCAGGCGTGATGAGGGGGCAGGCGTGGTGAGGGGGCAACCGTGGTGAGGGGGCAAGCGTGGTGAGGGAGCAGGCATGGTGAAGGGGCAAGCGTGGTGAGGGGGCAGGCGTGGTGAGGGGGCAGGCGTGGTGAGGGGGCAAGCCTGGTGAAGGGGCAAGCGTGGTGAGGGGGCAGGCGTGGTGAGGGGGCAAGCGTGGTGAGGGGGGGGGAGCGAGGTGAGGGGGCAGGCGTGGTGAGAGGGCAGGCATGGGGTGGCACATGTGGGGGGGGGGGCAGGCCTGGGAGAATACCTGGGGGTACCTGTGGGGGTCTGGAAGGGGGAGGGGGGCAGGGCAACCAGTCTGTCACATGGCCTGTCAGGGACCAGCAATCGAGTTAACTAGCCTGTCAAAGACCAGTCAACCTGTCAAATGGTATGTGAGAGACCGGCTAATCAACTGCGAGGGGTCCGCCAGGCAGTCAGCAAGCCAGCCTCGGTATCACGGGCCAATTTATTCAAAGGCTAAAGTCCAGTCCTACCGGCCGTTGACCTGTCCCTGGCCCTACCCCGCCCTGCCCGGCCCTGCCGTGCCCTGTCGGAGGGTAGTGGGGTACTGACCCCTCACCTCGCCCACCCAGGCCCAGTCAGGACAATAACCCTGTATCTCCGTGACAAGTCCCACCCTTTACAAAGGCAGCCGGGTGAGAAATAATGCCTTTGGCACATGAGCCTCGCTTTTATCACGTTGATTCCTCGCTCCCCTCCCAAATGGCACGAAGCAAGGCATATATATTCATTGAATCGACCACGCACCACTGTGTGGTCCTAGTTTCCCTTTTGAACGGTGACCCTTTTTTTCTTTTTTTCTTGGCCGGGAAACCAATTTGGACTTTATGAATGGCATTATTGATACCTGACGTCGGGATATACCGTTTATTACGATGCTGACCTTGCCTTTGTGGGTGATGATGAATAGGGACGACCTTGGCAGTCTGGACCAAGGCCCTGGGGGTGACAACCACAGGCGCCGTCCGAGCAATAGCTGGGGACAGGGCATAGAATATCTAACATGGAGCGGTGGATGTGCGTGTGGTGTGTGTGTGTGTGGGGGGGGGTTACGGGCGTTTGGTAGTGGGGAGGGGGGGGGGGTAGGAGGTTGGGTAGCGGGGTAGGAGGTTGGATAGGGTGGTAGCTGGCTGGTGGGTAGGAGTAGGCGTAGGGGGTAGGGGGTAAGGGGTTAGGGGGGGGCAGGGGGTAAGGGGGTAGGGGGGTGGGAGCAGGGAGTAAAGGCTAGGTGGTTGGGGTATTGGGTAGGGGGGTAGGAGGTTGGAGAGGGGGGTGGGTAGGGGCTAGGGGGGTAGGGGGTAGGGGGCTAGGGGAGTAGGAGGTTGGGTAGGGAGGTAGGGGGAGGGAGGTGGTGAGTGTCAAGGAGGCGGTGTACTATACACCCGTCTCAGCGATATGGCGACGCATTATTCATCTTGACACCGTCAGGTGACCAGCCACCTAAAGTGTCTTGATAACGACGTTAAATGGATGGTCAGCTGGACACCTCCCAGTAACAAAACGCCGATAATTATCAAATATTTACCCCGCAACGACCGCAGGCTGGGTGGCCGTATACCCTGGGGGGGGGGGGGGGGGGGTACTTAATACATTGCTGTGGGCGGGGGTGTTCCGCGGTAAAGCCCTCCCCACCTTTTCATTGCCAAAATCCGCTCGGCCGGGGCGTTTCGGAAGAGGTATTTTTTCGCGGCAACCCGCTCTATGAACGTACATTCTCAGAGCCGCCCCCACCTACGGTCGCAAGTTTTCAACTATCCGCTCTATATGGGTATCCTTTTCATCACAAATGTCCGCTCCCGCATGCATCAAGGGGCACGCAGCCCTCCCCCCCCCCCGGTGGGCCGTACACCGGGGGCTGTCCTAGTCCAACTCTCTCTCTCCCTTTGTCTTTGTGGGAAGGAAGGTGAGCCACTTGAGCTCTCTTCAGGAAATCATCGACCCCATCAATGGATACTGCAACACCTTGGGGTTGACATGGCAACACCCAGGAGGGCTACACCATCCTGTGATTGACATGGCAACACCCAGGGGAATTACAACACACCCTGTGATTGACATGGCAACACCCAGGGGAATTACAACACACCCTGTGATTGACATGGCAACACCTCGGGGGGTTACAACACCCGGTCATTGACATGGCAACACCCTGGGGGGTTACAGCACCCTGTGGTTGACATGGCAACACCCCGAGGGGTTTCAGCACCCTGTGATTGACATGGCAACACCCCGAGGGGTTTCAGCTCCCTGTGATTGACATGGCAACACCCCGAGGGGTTACAACACCCGGTCATTGACATGGCAACACCCTGGGGGGTTACAGCACCCTGTGATTGACATGGCAACACCCCGAGGGGTTTCAGCACCCTGTGATTGACATGGCAACACCCCGGTTGGTTACAACACCCTTGGATATTGTAACCTTTGGAAATTGCTACATCCTTGGAGATTGAAATACCCTTAGATATTGCAACATCTAGGGAGTTTGCAACACCCTAGGATGTTGCAACCTTTGAATGCAAACTTTGGTAACCATTGGAGATTACAACACCCTGGGAGTTTGCAAATTGGTTCGATATTGCAACCTTTAGAAATTGAAATCTTAGAAGTTTGCAACATCTTGGGATATTGCAACACCCTGGGAGTTTGCAACACCCTGGGAGTTTGTAACACCCTGGGAGCTTGCAACACCCTGGAACATTGCAACATCCTGGGAGTTTGCAACACCCGGGGAGTTTGTAACACCCTAGGAGTTTGTAACACCCTAGAAGTTTGCAACACCCTGGGAGTTTATAACACCCTAGGAGTTTGTAACCCCCAAGAAGTTTGCAACACCCTGGGACTTTGCAACACCCTGGGAGTTTGCAACACCCTGGGAGTTTGCAACGCCCTGGGAGTTTGCAACACCCTAGGACTTTGCTACACCCTGGGAGTTCCTTGATTTTTGCAACCTTTAGAAAATGCAGCCTTGGGATACTCCCTTGAACAACGAAAGACTGTGAAAACAAGCAGTCGAGTGAATTCTAACGCCTTATGATGCACCAGGCGTACTATGAATCAGTTATACACTTAATATTAAGGTGGCACGAATATGGATGTCACTGGTGTAAGCTCTGGTAATGTTAAATTATGGACGTCACATTATACGAGGCTTGTAAGTTGTGTTCTTCACGCTCACAGACGCGTGGACATATTTTTGGAATGACTCTTAGGTTTATTCACTCACCATACTTAATAAGCTACCCCGGACAAATCCCCAAGACGACTACTGTTGTAGATGTAGCCTAATAGTTGTCAGTCACTCCCATCTTTTTATCCGCTGCTGATTGACTTCGCAACCAGGCGAGCATCCATGTTTTCTTTTCATCAAAGCAGAGACCAGATAAATAGTATTAAAAGCAGAGACAAAATAAATAGTATTAAAAGCAGAGACAAAATAAATAGTATTAAAAGCAGAGACAAAATAAACAGTATTAAAAGCAGAGGCTTAGCTACCGCTGGGTAGGCGATCTGCTGGAATTTACACCATATATAAATAACCACAGTATTGGGTGGTTGTCATAGAACTAAAACCATAAACCATGTGGTTTTAGCCCATTAGAAATTCCGGGTGACGACTTTTTTTACGTCTTCCTCGGTAACTCCTTTATTTCGTCCCAATGGCTAGCCGAGGCAGGTTTAATAAACACGTGGTGCACAACGAAGGATGCAGCGATACTGTAAAGCCCGGTTCCCACGATGAAACTTTTCCACGAAACTCGAGGCAGGCGACAGGTTTTGCCGAAAATCTCGCCGTGTGAACGTCGCTCAAGACACGATTTAAGACGCTTGAACGACCCAGGAGATGTCACACAGAAATAGGACATGCTCTATATCCAGGCGACAAGATCAGAGAGCCGCAGCCGGGTCTGGTCCCGGGTCTGGTTGGTGTCAAGGGACTGCGTGATTCCCTTAGCATGTGCCCATTGATAATACTGCAGAAGGTAGGCCTACCCCAAAGAACAGATGGCCAATTTGAAGGTCAAGCTAAAATCGCCTGGACAAATCTCCTCGCGTGAACGGAGAATTTAAGCAGACACATTTTCACCAGGTATCTTCCGGACGGCGAGTTTCATGGAAAAGTTTCATCGTGGGAACCGGGCTTAACACAACACATCAGATGTCATCAGAGTAGTGTAGTGTTTTATTCTGCGGATGAACGTGTGTACACAGACAGGTTTTTATCAAGTAAACGATCACATAGCGTCCAAACCAGCTTCCCACAACTAGACCTATGCTAGGTTCCAAACCCCGCTGTGGCCATGTCTAAGTGGTAGCAGGATAAAGATCCCATGTCTTTCTTCGTAAAGAGTAGGGGGGAAATGGCTCCACTCTCCCTTGCTTCTTTACCAACAGTGGTTAAAGCGTCCTGAATATATAACCAACCACCCATTAACATCTACCCGTGTGAGTGACAATGATAAAAGTCTGCACAGCTCTCGCGGGTTATATATCCGGTTTAGCACCATTTTACCATTTTACTGATCAATCCATATATAGCGGATGTGACCTCTCAGTGTGGGCCGCCATTTTGGATGGCAAGCGCAGCAACCGAGTCTTTAAATTAATTGCCAGCCACAGCGTTCCTATCCTACGCTCAGAGAATCTGCTGCGTAGATCTCAAACTAATGCAGAAATACCGAACATGCTAAATATGAAAGAATTTGAAAGGCACTATAACGCAAAACACGATCCTTTCCACTTGCAATATTAATTAATATGAAATGATTCCAAGGAGAAAGTCCTGGTGCGTCATTGCGAAACACATCCGGAAATAAATAAGTCGTCAGATTAATGGATGAAACATGCCCCACATTACATGTCCAGACCAGGATTCCAACCCATGCCATAGATCTGCGATCTGGTGCAGTACCATAATACCATGGATACCCCCTCCCCTTAAATAGGCTCTACTGCTAGGAGTTCTAACCTGACAGCACGACTCAACGGAACTGATCGTGGGACGAAGCTTTATTTGGTCTTAAAAGATTAGCCGAGTAGTGATCACGTTCGTGAACTCCTACAATTTATTACAGTCGGTGTCGGTGTGGGGGATTGTTAGCAGGACAAAGGCATAGTAACTCATCATTTCGCGCCTCAAATCAAGGACTTGCGCACCCCCCCTCGGCCAGTCGGCCCTGAAGCTACTCGCAGCACGGCGAGACGATTGGCCGACCTTTCTCCTCAGCGTCCATGTATCATTGCGCGTTGGCCTCTGCGGTCCACTCCAGTCATCTATCTACCACCGCCCTCTGCTCCGGGCTTCAAGTGGGTCTCTAGCAGCCAACGTCACGATCTCCCGGCGGAGGGCCTTACGCTTGCGCCATAGTCCCTCTGCCCCACGTCAAATTTAACCATCAGAATTATCTTTCATACGCGAAATTTGAAACGAATGTAATCGAAGAAAAATTCCAGTTTGGCATCAAATACACCTCTGTTTAGTATTTATAGTGCCACTGGTACCATACCTGACGAATGCATTTGATTTTGATTAATTTGAAGCCATATTACTTCCGAACTATATTTTCGAGAGCGGTCATGGTCAAAGGCGTGAAATGTTTTGAACTTTGACCCCATGTTATTTTGAAATAATTTTTCTCTTAACTCTTCCTTTGTGATCATTCGACAACGGAATGTCTATATTTTTCAAATTCTGCTTCGAAGATTCAATATTCAATCTAAAACAATCTCTAAAACCATTCGTGACCACAAGACCGTTGCGGTTAACCATGAGGTGGGCGGTGACGTTGGGCAGAGGTGATGTGAGGAACGAGCGCCCTCTGCTGGCAGAGTGCCAACGTCAGTTAGGAAGTACCAGCTTGTCATCCCCCTACAAGTCTGCCTCTCACTTCATGGCCGCTTCTAATTTAGCGATGAGTGCTCATTATTATGAGGACCTTCACAAGGTCAAGTGTCTTATTGTAATTGCGGACTAAGCCAAGTAGGGGTCGAAAAGTAAAAGTTACAAATATGAACATCATTCGATCATTTTTGATTGTGCTGTCATTTCTTTGCCTGCATGCCATAACAATACAATTTCATTTTTTTTACCTTTACTTTTCATCGGTTGCAGGAAAAAAGCTTTCCAAAATCTGAAAATTGGTTGACAATTGGCACATGATTTCAATAATGCGACACATGTCACCCGGAGAAAGACAGTATAACAGTTTTATGGTAATGATGATAGTGAATATAGGTTTCGTTTTTGAGGATTTTAGAAACAAGGCATGGATATCATCCATCGAGCCCTTTCTGTCCCTTCTATATGTGCCACATGCTAATCCATCATTGAGGGTCACAGAGGGTGTTTATCACATGTCAGTGCCGCAGTCTCTCTCAAGCGTGACGAGGCAGCAGTCAACAGAGGCTTGAATAATACAGGGCCACGGAACGCAACTAATACATTCCTAATGCACACATACAGTCATTAACTGGGTGTCCCATCTAGCACACCTAAAGTCATTAACTGTGTGTCCCATCTAGCACACCTACACCTCAGTTCCCAGTCTCCTCGCCTGTTCGCTCAAATGATTAATTGTCCCCTACAACATTATCATAGACGGTCCATAGGCGAAGGAAACGGGGTGGGGGGGGCATCCGGGGCACGTGCAAAATATTGGGGAGGTGGGGGGGCGGCGGAGGGGCATGGCTATCTTTGCGCCCCCCCCCCCCCCCCAATAATTCACATGCTGCTTACAAAACTAACACGTATAAAATTTTCTTTATTTTCCTGCTAAAGCTTTTACGATAAAGTTAAAATATCCTTGAATGGGCGCATCATGTCAGGCCATATGTAGAGCCACGAATCAATGCAGTATTGCCCTTGCTGAGCAACTCGCTGGCCATGTGGTGTTTTGCACGAAAAACACACAACATAAAGCCAAAAGAGAAGCGTTAAATTCCACGCTGCTCAAATGTGGGATTGTAAAACAGCCGAGGAAGCTAGTAACCTCGAATCTCGACTCGGCAATTTGATTTTGTTTATTGTTTCATATCTGCTTATTTATTCTAGCTTTGCATCAAATAGATTTTCCATGGAGGGGGGGGGGCAGAGGGGGCACGTGCCCCCTTCCAGATCCAGATCCTAAGATATATTTGTGCCCACCGCCCTTCCCATTCTGTGCCACCTGGCCAGGGGTGGGGGGAGGTCACAGGGGGCACGTACCCCCCCCTTTCCCTTTCAAACACCAAGATTTATCTTACCCCCTCCCTTCCCCCTTTCAAATTCTGTGCACCACGGTAACCTACCTATGACCGAACGAAACTATGACTATGACTAAGACCGAACGAAAAGTGTTCGACCCCGTACGCATGGGCGTGTCCAGAGGGGGCACAGGGGACACGTGCCCCCTCTTTCAGATCTAGGATATTTCTGTGCCCCCTCCCTTTTCAAATTATGTGCCCTCTGGCCAGGGGTGGGGGCCACGTGCCCCACTTCCCTTTCAGACCCTAAGGTATACCTTAACCCCCCCTCCCCCTTTCAAATTCTGTGCACCACGATCACCGAGGTCTAAGGTTTTTACACGCATTCTTAATGTTTGTGCCCCCCTCCTTCAAGAATTCATGCACATGCCCCTGGTATGTATTGGTTGTGCACCCCCCCCCCCGAATCGCCCTCAAGGCCAGCGCTTTCACAGCATTTGGCCCGTAGCCCGGGGCCGCTGCGACCTGCCGCCTGACACGATACCAGCGCCTCTGCCGGGAGACCCGATATTTACTTCCTGTTTCAAGTCATCCGGGTCCTTTAGAATCGCGGGGATGCGGCGAAGGAAGCGGAAATAACAATGGGAGAAAACCCATTCAAGATACGGAGTGGCGCCGTGGGGAGGCGGGAAGGGAAGGGAGCGGGGGGGGGGGAGGCGATGAGGTTCCCGGAGGGCAGCTCATCTATGTACGGATATCTACCGGGGTACCTCCCCTCCCCTCATATCCCTCCCACCAAGGTCGGGGATAATGGTTAACGGAAACCCGGGGGACGCTGCAATTATTGTCCTTAACAGAGGCTGCTGCAGAGACGCCTTGGCGACGCCTTGGCGAAGAGACAGGTGGATAAACAGCGGCCACGGGGGGGGGGGGGGCAGGGGCACGGGGGGGGGGGGGGGTAACGGGGGGGGGGGGTGGACACGTGGTGCTCCAGACTGACCCAGACTCTGTCAGGCGGTCTGTATTTCTTCACATCCGGCTTTTACCTGTATGGACAGCGGGATTTCCTTCACCACCGACTGGTCACGTGACCACTCTGGTGTCGTGACTAGAGACACGACTGCATTAGGAAATGATACGTATGATTCGATGAATCTATATATGTGCATTGTTTTT
This sequence comes from Arenicola marina, assembly GCA_964019135.1. Taxonomy (NCBI): domain Eukaryota; kingdom Metazoa; phylum Annelida; class Polychaeta; family Arenicolidae; genus Arenicola; species Arenicola marina. The sequence continues at coordinate 31,585,964 of OZ025252.1, forward strand.
AAACTGACTGGAACGCCGGCTACACAGGTGGATTGTGATCATATATCCTAAAATAGTAATCTGTGCAACAGACCATGTGACAAGCACCACTTCTATGAATATCACTCCTCAACGCTGTTTTCGCCTCCACGTGGCACTCGTTAATTCCAAGGCGTTCATCTCAACCTGTCATCCCCTCCCTCCTCCCAAACCCCCACCTACCCCCTCACACCCACCCTCTGAATACTTGACGCCTTTAATTATATTCGCTGTTTGGTTTTTTTATTACAAATGAAGTTATTGAACCATCTAGCAGTTTTCACATATCATCTAACATATCGGTATACATCTCAAAAGTCCAGAAATCATAACATATCCAAGAAACGCCATTTCTGCCTGCTAACAATTACTTGATATGTGAGAGTATTTGTCTTCTACTGAATCACTGTTCGGTGTGATGTGGATCGCGGCTCGCTAAGATGTCCGCGCGCGATAAACTAGTCCGCGCAGTTTTATGTTAAAATTGCTGTTTTACAGAATCAACGAGATATAAAACACTTATGCATCATAATTTTTATATACGTTTAGTCTTGATTCTAAAATGTTAAAAATCTAAGATGGCGCATGTAAGTATATTACTTTAAACATAATGACCTATGTCAGCATTTTGTGAAATTATGCTCAGACCCTGTTGACTGGCGTCGCTGCAGAGTGGAGGCGGCGTGGAGGAGTTGGTTTATTTCGTTGGTGGTTGAGAATCAAGTGAACCCCCGTGTAAACTGCCGCTACATCGTCTCGCGGTTGACGCTAATCGGTAAACAATCCGCATTGTCTGGGGGAATTCCACTTGGACGAGTCAATTCGTTCTTATCACCATCGGGTAGGGCTGATACCAACACGTAGTCCTATGATGTAGCACTCCAATAATTTTCCGCGAAGCCATAAAGTAACTTCTGATTAAGATTTCTTACCGTCGTAATGTGACGCTCTTGTCACAAAGTAATTTATCCTGGTCATTGCATTGCATAAAAATTATTTGATATTTGTTTATGGTCGTAAACTCCATTATAAACCATCGTACGTTTTTTTATCTTAGTAGAAATCTAACGCGCTCAAAAATGTCGGTTGCCGTAACTAGTCACTAAAATTAATCATCTTGGGTGTATTAAGTGTAAAGTCAACAAATCTTCACTTATTGAACAGATCCGCGCTAATCGACTGCGAACTGCAACATTTTGGCGTTAAATGACATGCGTCGACCTATCACTGGACTGGACAACGCTACGTACAGGGTGAATGAGGTTTACAATTGTAATTGATACATTCAAACGGTTATACAATTCTGAGCATAAAGGTCCCGTAGTTCGCCAAAAAAAGCAAGGTATTACCTTAAAGAGATATGCACCTGGTTGAACCCGCCTGTGACGTCACGATTCAATGGATACCCTCCTCTCACTGTTTCTCGATATTGTGACACGTGACATGAGATAACGATCAGTAGTTCTATTATTGCGCCAGAAAACAAGGGATTTATCAGGGTGGTGGACAAATACAGTGCAATTAATATATTGAGCCTCGAAATTTGGACTATTTTTATTGCTATAATTTATTTCATAATCGCAGTTAACATAATGAGCACAGAAATATTGGACAAATTACAAATGTATATATAGAAACAGGACTACAATAATTCCGTCCAAGAGGGCTTCTGCCACCAGCTCCACACTCAGCAATATATCCGCCTTTTATATAACCACCGCGAGCATTTGGACTCTGGCTTTGTACTATTGTTATTGCATTGATATCCAATGATCACAGAAATTGGACGGATTACAATTGAAAACCCATCGAGTCACTAGGGGCCGGCGCGATAGCTCAGCGGGCTACAGCGCTCGCTGGGTGCTCTGGCCACCTGAGAGCCTAGCGGCACGTGGATCGATGGTTCGCCTCCCGCTGTGGCCATGTCTGTATATACGGTCGCAGGATAGGGGCAGGGGGTTACCCCCGGGGACATGGCTCCACTCTCCCTTCCTTCTCCCATTGACGCGCTATGATCAAGAGTGGTTAAAGCGTCCTGACTAACCAACTAACCAACCCCCGAAGCACTACTAACAATAATTTCCTCCCACCAACATCTCCAGCAATATGGCCGCCTCTCATATATATACCACCCCTAGCGGAATCAGCCTGGCCGGTAATTGCTTTTGATTAGAGTGGTCCTGGGGTAGGTGGACTTCCCTGCCGGCTATAGGCCTGCCCCTCGGCTTGTTCACGGCTAATAATAATAATAATACGGTACCAAGGCCAGGAGCTGCCTCAATGTCATTATAAAATGATTTCTGGTGATTAGGAGTTATAGCCCTGGGGGAACGGGTGTCCGAGTGCACGCGTCAGGACAGGATATCCGCATGTGTATCTACACAAACTACTCCGGCAACGCTGTGGCGAGGTCACTGGCACGGGGACAAGCGCCTGATGAACCGGCCTTAGTCCATCAAGGCTGGGCGCAGATAAAGAGGGACGAGTCATGGGACATGTGAGGGCGCAGGAGGGCAGGAGGGGGACCGGGGCTGGGGGGTTGGGGGGGGGGCTGCAGGGTATTTAATAAGGTACGAATGCCTGGGCAGTGTTATTATAGACAGCGTGTAAGGCGAGCCCCATCCCACGGCCGTGCGCTGATGAAACTCGACATCCGGTCTTGCATTTCTCTTCCACCGCATCAATCCGCAGTATAATTAATTACACGCGGCCGCCTCCTCATCCCAGAGGGTCCGTCTCCCGTGACCGGCCCCCAGGGACCCGGGGGAAGCCAGGGTTAATGCCTGCAGCACCACAACAAAATGATCTTGCTCGTGATACACTGCCGGAGATAGGTTCCTGCTTAAGTGATAGTCAAATCACTGGCAGCAAATGACGACAACGGTGGAATTGTGTGTGTGTGTGGTTGGTGTAGGTCAGTGTGTGTGTGTGTGGTTGGTGTAGGTCCGTGTGTGTGTGGTTGGTGTAGGTCAGTGTGTGTGTGTGTGGTTGGTGTAGGTCAGTGTGTGTGTGTGTGGTTGGTGTAGGTCAGTGTGTGTGTGTGTGGTTGGTGTAGGTCCGTGTGTGTGTGTGTGGTTGGTGTAGGTCCGTGTGTGTGTGTGGTTGGTGTAGGTCAGTGTGTGTGTGTGTGGTTGGTGTAGGTCCGTGTGTGTGTGTGTGGTTGGTGTAGGTCAGTGTGTGTGTGTGTGGTTGGTGTAGGTCAGTGTGTGTGTGTGTGGTTGGTGTAGGTCAGTGTGTGTGTGTGTGGTTGGTGTAGGTCAGTGTGTGTGTGTGTGGTTGGTGTAGGTCCGTGTGTGTGTGGTTGGTGTAGGTCAGTGTGTGTGTGTGTGGTTGGTGTAGGTCAGTGTGTGTGTGTGTGGTTGGTGTAGGTCAGTGTGTGTGTGTGTGGTTGGTGTAGGTCCGTGTGTGTGTGTGTGGTTGGTGTAGGTCCGTGTGTGTGTGTGGTTGGTGTAGGTCAGTGTGTGTGTGTGTGGTTGGTGTAGGTCCGTGTGTGTGTGTGTGGTTGGTGTAGGTCAGTGTGTGTGTGTGTGGTTGGTGTAGGTCAGTGTGTGTGTGTGTGGTTGGTGTAGGTCAGTGTGTGTGTGTGTGGTTGGTGTAGGTCAGTGTGTGTGTGTGTGGTTGGTGTAGGTCAGTGTGTGTGTGTGGTTGGTGTAGGTCATTGTGTGTGTGTGTGGTTGGTGTAGGTCAGTGTGTGTGTGTGTGGTTGGTGTAGCTCCGTGTGTTTGTGTGGTTGGTGTAGGTCCGTGTGTGTTAGGTTGGTGTAGGTCCGTGTGTTAGTTGGTGTAGTTCCGTGTGTGTGTGTGTGGTTGGTATAGGTCCGTGTGTGTGTGTGGTTGGTGTAGGTCCGTGTGTGTGAGTAGTTAGAGCATGTCCGCGTGTGTGTGTGGTTGGTGTAGGTCCGTGTGTGTGTGTGGTAGGTGTAGGTCCGTGTGTGTGTGTGGTTAGTGTATGTCCGCGTGTGTGTGTGGTTGGTGTAGGTCCGTGTGTGTGTGTGGTTAGTGTATGTCCGCGTGTGTGTGTGGTTGGTGTAGCTCCGTGTGTTTGTGTGGTTGGTGTAGGTCCGTGTGTGTTAGGTTGGTGTAGGTCCGTGTGTTAGTTGGTGTAGTTCCGTGTGTGTGTGTGTGGTTGGTATAGGTCCGTGTGTGTGTGTGGTTGGTGTAGGTCCGTGTGTGTGAGTAGTTAGAGCATGTCCGCGTGTGTGTGTGGTTGGTGTAGGTCCGTGTGTGTGTGTGGTTGGTGTAGGTCCGTGTGTGTGTGTGGTTAGTGTATGTCCGCGTGTGTGTGTGGTTGGTGTAGGTCCGTGTGTGTGTGTGTGGTTGGTGTAGGTCCGAATGTGTGTGTGGTTGGTGTAGGTCCGCGTGTGTGTGTGTGGTTGGTGTAGGTCCGTGTGTGTGTGGTTGGTGTAGGTCCGCGTGTGTGTGTGTGGTTAGTGTAGGTCCGTGTGTGTGTGTGGTTGGTTTAGGTCCGTGTTTGTGTGTGGTTGGTGTAGGTCCGTGTGTGTGTGTGGTTGGTGTAGCTCCGTGTGTGTGTGTGTGGTTGGTGTAGCTCCGTGTGTGTGTGTGGTTGGTGTAGGTCCGCGTGTGTGTGTGTGGTTGGTGTATGTCCGTGTGTGTGTGTGTGGTTGGTGTATGTCCGTGTGTGTGTGTGTGGTTGGTGTAGCTCCGTGTGTGTGTGTGTGGTTGGTGTATGTCCGCGTGTGTGTGTGTGGTTAGTGTAGGTCCGTGTGTGTGTGTGGTTGGTTTAGGTCCGTGTTTGTGTGTGGTTGGTGTAGGCCCGTGTGTGTGTGTGTGGTTGGTGTAGGTCCGTGTGTGTGTGTGTGGTTGGTGTAGGTCCGTGTGTGTGTGGTTAGTGTAGGTCCGCGTGTGTGTGTGGTTGGTGTAGGTCCGTTTGTGTGTTTGTGGTTGGTGTAGGTCCGTGTGTGTGTGTGTGGTTGGTGTAAGTCCGTGTGTGTGTGTGGTTGGTGTAGGTCCGTGTGTGTGTGTGGTTAGTGTACCTCCCTGTGTGTGTGTGTGGTTGGTGTAGGTCCGTGTTTGTGTGTGGTTGGTGTAGCTCCGTGTGTGTGTGTGTGGTTGGTGTAGCTCCGTGTGTGTGTGTGTGGTTGGTGTATGTCCGTGTGTGTGTGTGGTTGGTGTATGTCAGTGTGTGTGTGTGGTTGGTTTAGGTCCGTGTGTGTGTGTGGTTGGTGTATGTCCGCGCGTGTCTGTGTGGTTAGTGTAGGTCCGTGTGTGTGTGTGGTTGGTTTATGTCCGTGTTTGTGTGTGGTTGGTGTAGGTCCGTGTGTATGTGCGGTTGGTTTAGGTCCGTGTGTGTGTGTGTGGTTGGTGTGGGTCCGTGGGTGTGTGGTTGGTGTAGGCCCGTATGTGTGTGTGTTTGGTTTAGGTCCGTGCGTGTGTGTGTGGTTGGTGTAGGTCCGTGTGTGTGTGTGGTTGGTGTATGTCCGTGTGTGTGTGTGATTGGTGTGGGTCCGCGTGTGTGTGTGTGGTTGGTGTAGGTCCGTGTGTGTGTGGTTGGTGTAGGTCCGCGTGTGTGTGGTTGGTGTAGGTCCGTGTGTGTGTGGTTGGTTTAGGCCGTGTGTGTGTGGTTGGTTTAGGTCCGCGTGTGTGTGTGGTTGGTGTAGGTCCGTGTGTGTGCGTGTGGTTGGTGTAAGTCCGTGTGTGTGTGGTTGGTGTAGGTCCGTATGTGTGTGGTTGGTGTAGGTCCGTGTGTGTGTGTGTGGTTGGTGTAGTTCCGTGTCTGTGTGGTTGGTTTAGGTCCGTGTGTGTGTGTGGTTGGTGTGGGTCCGTGTGTGTGTGGTTGGTGTAGGCCCGTATGTGTGTGTGTTTGGTTTAGGTCCGCGCGTGTGTGTGGTTGGTGTAGGTCTGTGTGTGTGTGTGGTTGGTTTAGGTTCGCGTGTGTGTGTGGTTGGTGTAGGTCCGTGTGTGTGTGGTTGGTGTAGGTCTCTCCACCATGCGTAATGTAAATAATTAAAAGCGCATGTCAGGGAAATATACCATTTTTGTTGGTAAAACATGTGCCGTGAGCATGCTCTCTAAGACCGTTATACGTCTAAACTACTCAGCGCAATGCTGGTGTGAAATAATGGTGCTTCATGCCACCGTTGGGCGCACAAAGGCCAAACTGCTCAAAGGAACATGGGTCTGGACACTCTCTGCTTTTGACTCACTCCGTCAGGGCTCCATTATATCTCTGTTGTCGCGTACTTCTACGATGCATTTTCACACTCGCTCGCCAGCACGGCGCTGCGCAAATTTATAGGAAAATGCGCGCCGCATTTCTACAAATTACAGTGCCGGGGACCCAGCCTAAGCCTCATAACACACTCTCAATTAGAACTTTTTTCAAAGTGGTACAAGATATTTTGCCTTATTAAATACACAGAGCTCGTTTATTCTTGAAAATTATCATGTTGTAAGAAATTACAGCTGATTTGACCGTTTTCCAAGAATCTTGAAATTTGCCCCCGGCCGACAGCAGCGATAAAAGCGGAGCTTGCGTAGCGCCACCCCGCGGGGAGCTTGAAAAATCCACATTCGACTTTGACCCCTAAATTCCGACACTGAGGATCTGAAAAAGCGACATCGACACAACTTTTTAGAAAACAGGGCACTGAACCCAAAAAGCGAGTCGGGACGTCGTGAAAAAATGACATTCGACACTGGACCCCTCCTGCCCGACCCCTAGAAACCTCCCGGGACAAGGAAATGATGTTGGATGAGACTTGCCCCAGATGCGGCTGCCACAGTTCTAACCCATGACCGATGACGAACACAATACCGATTATGAGCAGCGGAGGTGAGAGTTAGGCTACGCCACTAGACTAGGCGCTAAGTGGAAGACTTGTCGAGCGATTATGGGGTTCAAAATACATAAGTAGTCACCCAAAAGTGGATTTTCTGAATTAAGAAAGTGTTAAAATTATATTGAATACGATGTCTTAATCATGAGCACCACCAAAACGACCTGGTGAGGCGAAGACGGAAGTGCACTTTTCGAGGGTAACTTACCAGGGGATTATGAATACGGCCCCTGGGCAAGAGAGACGGTCGGCGGTCGGTGTGGCCCAAGCCATGTGTCTCGTCAGCCAAGTCTCCACTGCCCATGGAGGGATACAACAACGACCAATTACATCCTCCTTACAGTCCGTCAAGCTAACAATGGAGGGATACAACAACGACCAATTACATCCTCCTTACAGTCCGTCAAGCTAACAATGGAGGGATACAACAACGACCAATTACATCCTCCTTACAGTCCGTCAAGCTAACAATGGAGGGATACAACAACGAGACCAATCACATCCTCTTTACATTATCCTTACAGTCCGTCAAACTAACAATGGAGGGATACAGCAACGACCAATTACGTCCCCCTTACAGTCCGTCAAGCTAACAATAGCGGGATACAGCAACGACCAATTACATGCTCCTTACAGTCCGTCAAGCTAACAATAGAGGAACACAGCGACGACCAGTTACATCCTTCTTACAGTCCGTCAAGCTAACAATGGAGGGATACAACAACGACCAATTACATCATCCTTACAGTCCGTCAAGCTAACAATCGGGAGATACAGCAACGGACAACTCTCGATTTATTAATCATTCGGGATCACTTAACATATGTTTTTTTGTAATTAACATATATGTTTCTTGTAATTAACATATGTTTCTTGTAATTAACGTACGTTTCTTGTAATGAACCTATGTTTCTTGTAATTAACATATGTTTTTTGTAATTAACATGTGTTCTTGTAATTAACACGTGTCTTCTTTTAATTGACACGTGTCTTCTTGTAATTAGCATCTGTATTCTTGTAATTAAAATTCTTAACGCTAAAGTTGTAGGTACTTTCACTGGGATTTTGATAGCAATGCGTGTATCTTGGTCACGGGTACTTGAAGTGCTACGAAACATAAAAATCTTGCGCGCGTAGCTTTTTCATAGACAAATGTGGGTATAATCAAGATAACACATGCTGTAACAAGTGATGGCCAAGGTCAGTCTACCCATCGTTCCCCAGCAACACGCCTTCGCTGGTATGAGCGTTGGCGCCGCGACGGCACCATTCCAAGGCGACCTCCCCGCCAGTAAAAGGCCACCAAAGCGCAGGTTCAAGGGATGTTCGCAAACGCAATACGAAGCCTTCTGCATCGATTCGGCCTTCGTTGGAAGGTTTGACGACCCATCAGAGAGGATGGACACGTCTCATGCGAGATGGAATGGTTCATCACGATGACTTGCTGCCCGAGAAATGGAACATGAAAGGTGAGGCTTGCAGGCCTTGAAGTAATCCGGACCAAATGATAAATAAATGGAGGCGATGACCGACAAGGCACCGAGGTGATGGCTGACAAGACATTGAGGTGATAGCTGACCGGACATCGTCTTGATGGCTGACAAGACATCGAGGTGATGGCTGACAAGACATCGAGGTGATGGCTGACAAGATATCGAGGTGATGGCTGACAAGACATCGTCTTGATGGCTGACAAGACATCGAGTTGATGGCTAACAAGACATCCAGGTGTTGGCTGACAAGACATCGAGGTGATGGCTGACAAGACATCAAGGTGATGGCTGACAAGACATCGAGGTGATGGCTGACAAGACATGGAGGTGATGGCTGACAAGACATCGAGGTGATGGGTGCCAAGACATGGAGGTGATGGCTGACAAGACATGGATGTGATGGATGACAAGACATCGAAGTGATGGCTGACAAGACATCGAGGTGATGGCTGACAAGACATGGAGGTGATGGCTGACAAGACATGGAGGTGATGGCTGACAAGACATCGAGGTGATGGCTGACAAGACGTCGTCTTGATGGCTGACAAGACATGGAGGTGATGGCTGACAAGACATCGAGGTGATGGCTGACAAGACATCGAGGTGATGGCTGACAAGAGATCAAGGTGATGGCTGACAAGACATGGAGGTGATGGCTGACAAGACATGGAGGTGATGGATGACAAGACATCGAGGTGATGGCTGACAAGACATGGAGGTGATGGCTGACAAGACATCGAGGTGATGGGTGACAAGACATGGAGGTGATGGCTGACAAGACATGGATGTGATGGATGACAAGACATCGAGGTGATGGCTGACAAGACATCGAGATGATGGCTGACAAGACATGGATGTGATGGCTGACAAGACATGGAGGTGATGGCTGACAAGACATCAAGGTGATGGCTGACAAGACATCGAAGTGATGGCTGACAAGACATGGAGGTGATGGCTGACAAGACATGGAGGTGATGGCTGACAAGACATGGAGGTGATGGCTGACAAGACATGGAGGTGATTGCTGACAAGACATCGAGGCGATGGCTGACAAGACATCGTCTTGATGGCTGACAAGACGTGGAGGTGATGGCTGACAAGACATGGAGGTGATGGCTGACAAGACATCGAGGTGATGGGTGACAAGACATGGAGGTGATGGCTGACAAGACATGGATGTGATGGATGACAAGACATCGAGGTGATGGCTGACAAGACATCGAGATGATGGCTGACAAGACATCAAGGTGATGGCTGACAAGACATCGAGGTGATGGCTGACAAGACATCAAGGTGATGGCTGACAAGACATCGAAGTGATGGCTGACAAGACATCGAGGTGATGGCTGACAAGACATCGAGGTGATGGCTGACAAGACATGGAGGTGATGGCTGACAAGACATGGAGGTGATGGCTGACAAGACATCGAGGTGATGGCTGACAAGACATCGTCTTGATGGCTGACAAGACATGGAGGTGATGGCTGACAAGACATCGAGGTGATGGCTGACAAGACATCGAGGTGATGGCTGACAAGAGATCAAGGTGATGGCTGACAAGACATGGAGGTGATGGCTGACAAGACAAGGAGGTGATGGATGACAAGACATCGAGGTGATGGCTGACAAGACATGGAGGTGATGGCTGACAAGACATCGAGGTGATGGGTGACAAGACATGGAGGTGATGGCGGACAAGACATGGATGTGATGGATGACAAGACATCGAGGTGATGGCTGACAAGACATCGAGATGATGGCTGACAAGACATGGAGGTGATGGCTGACAAGACATCGAGGTGATGGCTGACAAGACATCAAGGTGATGGCTGACAAGACATGGAGGTGATGGCTGACAAGACATCGAGGTGATGGCTGACAAGACATCGAGGTGATGGCTGACAAGAGATCAAGGTGATGGCTGACAAGACATGGAGGTGATGGCTGACAAGACATGGAGGTGATGGATGTCAAGACATCGAGGTGATGGCTGACAAGACATCGAGGTGATGGCTGACAAGACATCGAGGTGATGGCTGACTAGACATCGAGGTGATGGCTGACAAGACATCGAGGTGATGGCTGACACGACATCGAGGTGATGGCTGACAAGACACCGAGGTGATGGCTGACAAGACATCGAGGTGATGGCTGACAAGACATCGAGGTGATGGCTGACAAGACATCGAGGTGATGGCTGACAAGACATCGAGGTGATGGCTGACAAGACATCGAGGTGATGGCTGACAAGACATCGAGGTGATGGCTGACACGACATCGAGGTGATGGCTGACAAGACACCGAGGTGATGGCTGACAAGACATCGAGGTGATAGCTGACCAGACATCGTCTTGATGGCTGACAAGACATCGAGGTGATGGCTGACAAGACATCGAGGTGATGGCTGACAAGATATCGAGGTGATGGCTGACAAGACATCGTCTTGATGGCTGACAAGACATCGAGTTGATGGCTAACAAGACATCCAGGTGATGGCTGACAAGACATCGAGGTGATGGCTGACAAGACATCAAGGTGATGGGTGACAAGACATCGAGGTGATGGCTGACAAGACATCGAGGTGATGGCTGACAAGACATCGAGGTGATGGGTGCCAAGGCATGGAGGTGATGGCTGACAAGACATGGATGTGATGGATGACAAGACATCGAGGTGATGGCTGACAAGACATCGAGATGATGGCTGACAAGACATCAAGGTAATGGCTGACAAGACATCGAGGTGATGGCTGACAAGACATCAAGGTGATGGCTGACAAGATATCGAAGTGATGGCTGACAAGACATCGAGGTGATGGCTGACAAGACATGGAGGTGATGGCTGACAGGACATGGAGGTGATGGCTGACAAGACATCGAGGTGATGGCTGACAAGACATCGAGGTGATGGCTGACAAGACATCGAGGTGATGGCTGACAAGAGATCAAGGTGATGGCTGACAAGACATGGAGGTGATGGCTGACAAGACATGGAGGTGATGGATGACAAGACATCGAGGTGATGGCTGACAAGACATGGAGGTGATGGCTGACAAGACATCGAGGTGATGGGTGACAAGACATGGAGGTGATGGCTGACAAGACATGGATGTGATGGATGACAAGACATCGAGGTGATGGCTGACAAGACATCGAGATGATGGCTGACAAGACATGGATGTGATGGCTGACAAGACATCGAGGTGATGGCTGACAAGACATCAAGGTGATGGCTGACAAGACATCGAAGTGATGGCTGACAAGACATCGAGGTGATGGCTGACAAGACATGGAGGTGATGGCTGACAAGACATGGAGGTGATGGCTGACAAGACATGGAGGTGATTGCTGACAAGACATCGAGGCGATGGCTGACAAGACATCGTCTTGATGGCTGACAAGACATGGAGGTGATGGCTGACAAGACATGGAGGTGATGGCTGACAAGACATGGATGTGATGGATGACAAGACATCGAGGTGATGGCTGACAAGACATCGAGATGATGGCTGACAAGACATCAAGGTGATGGCTGACAAGACATCGAGGTGATGGCTGACAAGACATCAAGGTGATGGCTGAGAAGACATCGAAGTGATGGCTGACAAGACATCGAGGTGATGGCTGACAAGACATGGAGGTGATGGCTGACAAGACATGGAGGTGATGGCTGACAAGACATGGAGGTGATGGCTGACAAGACATCGAGGTGATGGCTGACAAGACATCGTCTTGATGGCTGACAAGACATGGAGGTGATGGCTGACAAGACATCGAGGTGATGGCTGACAAGACATCGAGGTGATGGCTGACAAGAGATCAAGGTGATGGCTGACAAGACATGGAGGTGATGGCTGACAAGACAAGGAGGTGATGGATGACAAGACATCGAGATGATGGCTGACAAGACATGGATGTGATGGATGACAAGACATCGAGGTGATGGCTGACAAGACATCGAGATGATGGCTGACAAGACATCAAGGTGATGGCTGACAAGACATCGAGGTGATGGCTGACAAGACATCAAGGTGATGGCTGACAAGACATCGAAGTGATGGCTGACAAGACATCGAGGTGATGGCTGACAAGACATGGAGGTGATGGCTGACAAGACATGGAGGTGATGGCTGACAAGACATGGAGGTGATGGCTGACAAGACATCGAGGTGATGGCTGACAAGACATCGCCTTGATGGCTGACAAGACATGGAGGTGATGGCTGACAAGACATCGAGGTGATGGCTGACAAGACATCGAGGTGATGGCTGACAAGAGATCAAGGTGATGGCTGACAAGACATGGAGGTGATGGCTGACAAGACAAGGAGGTGATGGATGACAAGACATCGAGGTGATGACTGACAAGACATGGAGGTGATGGCTGACAAGACATCGAGGTGATGGGTGACAAGACATGGAGGTGATGGCGGACAAGACATGGATGTGATGGATGACAAGACATCGAGATGATGGCTGACAAGACATCAAGGTGATGGCTGACAAGACATGGAGGTGATGGCTGACAAGACATCAAGGTGATGGCTGACAAGACATGGAGGTGATGGCTGACAAGACATGGAGGTGATGGCTGACAAGACATGGAGGTGATGGCTGACAAGACATCGAGGTGATGGCTGACAAGACATCGAGGTGATGGCTGACAAGATATCAAGGTGATGGCTGACAAGACATGGAGGTGATGGCGGACAAGACATGGAGGTGATGGATGACAAGACATCGAGGTGATGGCGGACAAGACATCAAGGTGATGGCTGACAAGACATCGAGGTGATGGCTGACAAGACATGGATGTGATGGCTGACAAGACATGGAGGTGATGGCTGACAAGACATCGAGGTGATGGCTGACAAGACATCGAGGTAATGGCTGACAAGACATCGAGGTGATGGCTGACAAGACATCGAGGTAATGGCTGACAAGACATCGAGGTGATGGCTGACAAGACATCGAGGTGATGGCTGACAAGACATCGAGGTGATGGCTGACGAGACATCGAGGTGATGGCTGACAAGACATCGAGGTGATGGCTGACAAGACATCAAGTGATGGCTGACAAGACATGGAGGTGATGGCTGACAAGACAAGGAGGTGATGGATGACAAGACATCGAGATGATGGCTGACAAGACATGGATGTGATGGATGACAAGACATCGAGGTGATGGCTGACAAGACATCGAGATGATGGCTGACAAGACATCAAGGTGATGGCTGACAAGACATCGAGGTGATGGCTGACAAGACATCAAGGTGATGGCTGACAAGACATCGAAGTGATGGCTGACAAGACATCGAGGTGATGGCTGACAAGACATGGAGGTGATGGCTGACAAGACATGGAGGTGATGGCTGACAAGACATGGAGGTGATGGCTGACAAGACATCGAGGTGATGGCTGACAAGACATCGCCTTGATGGCTGACAAGACATGGAGGTGATGGCTGACAAGACATCGAGGTGATGGCTGACAAGACATCGAGGTGATGGCTGACAAGAGATCAAGGTGATGGCTGACAAGACATGGAGGTGATGGCTGACAAGACAAGGAGGTGATGGATGACAAGACATCGAGGTGATGACTGACAAGACATGGAGGTGATGGCTGACAAGACATCGAGGTGATGGGTGACAAGACATGGAGGTGATGGCGGACAAGACATGGATGTGATGGATGACAAGACATCGAGATGATGGCTGACAAGACATCAAGGTGATGGCTGACAAGACATGGAGGTGATGGCTGACAAGACATCAAGGTGATGGCTGACAAGACATGGAGGTGATGGCTGACAAGACATGGAGGTGATGGCTGACAAGACATGGAGGTGATGGCTGACAAGACATCGAGGTGATGGCTGACAAGACATCGAGGTGATGGCTGACAAGATATCAAGGTGATGGCTGACAAGACATGGAGGTGATGGCGGACAAGACATGGAGGTGATGGATGACAAGACATCGAGGTGATGGCGGACAAGACATCAAGGTGATGGCTGACAAGACATCGAGGTGATGGCTGACAAGACATGGATGTGATGGCTGACAAGACATGGAGGTGATGGCTGACAAGACATCGAGGTGATGGCTGACAAGACATCGAGGTAATGGCTGACAAGACATCGAGGTGATGGCTGACAAGACATCGAGGTAATGGCTGACAAGACATCGAGGTGATGGCTGACAAGACATCGAGGTGATGGCTGACAAGACATCGAGGTGATGGCTGACGAGACATCGAGGTGATGGCTGACAAGACATCGAGGTGATGGCTGACAAGACATCAAGTGATGGCTGACAAGACATCGAGGTGATGGCTGACGAGACATCGAGGTGATGGCTGACAAGACATCGAGGTGATGGCTGACAAGACATCAAGTGATGGCTGACAAGGCATCAAGTGATGGCGGACTGTTTGCTGGTCCCCAAACTGGCTAATTCTGCTACAAGCACTAAAGGCATCATCTGACTCGTATACCGAAAGGTCCGTCAAGACTGCTATGTGGAAATACGAGAGACTTTCAGGGAACCATATCAGACTTGAAACCAATATAGGGCTGTTTAAAGACTATTTTAGGAAGCTGAGCGCTGTAAGAATACAGACACATGCAAGCATCATATTGAAGATAATTCGTGACATCGTGGCAATCTCTCACTTTGAAGACTTTCACATGGGATATAATATCATGTTCAGCATGAGTCGTATATATGTGTTCGCATATCTGATGGTACCCAAGGTACCCACCTGGTATCTAACAGCGACCGAGTGTAAGATATTAGTAAGCAACATGTAGTAATGCAGTGATAATGCCATTGTGGTCATCTGCCGATGGTTAAATGGACAAGTATTATGCCCGAGATCACACGGGGCTGGTTCATAAGGGGCTGGTTCACAAGGGGCTGGTTCACAAGGGGCTGGTTTACAAGGGGCTGGTTGTTGGCGATCTATAGGTACAGGGCGTGACAGTCTGATTAATGTATTAATAGAATTCTCGCCTACAAA
The DNA here is from genome assembly GCA_964019135.1 of Arenicola marina. Lineage (NCBI taxonomy): Eukaryota > Metazoa > Annelida > Polychaeta > Arenicolidae > Arenicola > Arenicola marina. Next base: position 31,601,292 of record OZ025252.1, read on the forward strand.
ATGTTAATAATTGCTAATGAGGCTGTCTCCACTGCCGCTCTGCCATTATTTCCCATGAATCATGGGCTCAAAGCATGGTTGCCACTACTTACCCTGGGCCTCTCTCTGTCATGTGAATTCCCCATGTGGGTGTCGAGGTGCGTACAGATTACAATGTCAGACCGCACGTACTGAGGGGCATACAGAGCGTGGTATGAATGCTCCGAAAGGGGTGACGTCTTTGTTGTTGAATGATATATAATGACGGCGGGAAGAACCATTGCCGCGTAACGTTAACTAGTGGTATTAGTAGTGCAGACCCAATTAGCAGACTGCCATCGTTAGCGCCTCCGCCTCGACCGGCCACAACACCCACAGCGACTATTGTCTATGAGAACAATAGTTTCAATAATTCCATGGTGCGCTGCCATACTATTGACAGAAGTAACAATAGGAATACATAAGACATATTAAAGCTTTGTAAGTCTGGATTGATTGATTTGTCTCGGGACCCGGACTCAGCCTCTGGGAATCACTTCACACCTGATCCATCTCACCCCCCCCCCCAGCCTCCGCTTCCCCCCCCCCCCCTGAGGGGATTCCTCTGCCCGGTTTAACCCGTGTGTCCAACAGCATGGCCTATAGCACTAGCTCATTAATCCATTGGTTTGATTGGTCGTGACGTCACGCTCTAGGAGCCGCCAGAAGGCGCTGCGGCGCGTTTCAAGGTCACGTGGATGGATGGGGTACCAGAAGGGATTA